>JAVJIF010027019.1:0-7500 GCA_038442645.1 Agave tequilana | reverse complement strand
ATTAAAATATAAATTATTAATTATTAATTTTTTATAAAATTATTTAAAATTTAATTATTTTTTAAAAATATTAATCACAATATTAAATATTAATATTTTAATATTAACTATTTAAAAATAACTATAGCACATTACAAGTGGGAAAAGAGATGTAAAAGCGGGAAATGAGACTAGAAAAAAATGCAAGTGGGATGCAAATCTCACTTGCATTTTACTGTTGAAACAACCTAATAGACCAAGTTACAAGCAAAATGAATACGTAGGATGCACATCATATAGGTAATGAGCTAATTATGCTTATTTTTTCGTAATTTAATGGTGTACATTCAGACAGAATATCTCAATATTATGAGTGCTTTGGATACAAGTCTGATATGGCATTATCATGTCATAATCTGTTTTCAATCTTTGGTACAAATACGAATACAAATATAATTGGAAAAAAAAACTCATATATCCACAACTGTGATGGTCTTGGATTCAGATTGAATCAAATATATCCTTATCCGTTTGCAAGATATCAAATCAGTTTACACCATTGCTTGGTAATATGTTAACGTTAGAAAAATATAATAAAAGATTCTCTCATGACATGTACACAGAGACTGCACACAGAGCGTACTAGCGGTTTCATGAAAGCTCGATCATTGTGATTGTGATTTATGTATAATACCTCTATTTTAAAATACATGTTTTAATAATGTATAGTATTATTTCAATATATAAATGTTGTATCAAATATTATTTATTGTCTTATATGATTTTTATACTACTAATTGTCATTAACTAATATTATCATTATTAATTATTTTAAATTACTATTAGTATTGTAGTTATTAAATGTTATTATTATTATTATTTTATATTTATTTTCGTTTTTCAAATCCAAGTCCACCCGATGCATCCTTATTTAATTCTCTCTTTTATTCTCCATCAACACCAAGCCCAATACCCTCAAGTCCATTTCAAATCCAAGCCCACTCTTACTATTTCTTTCTTTTCTTTTCTTTCATTTTCCCAACAGACCCACTACCCATGACCCGTAACAACCACATCTTATCTTAATCTAAACCATAACTAACTAATCCTAAAAATCTAATCATAATCTCAACCAATCACTTTTTCTCCACTCCATCACCAACGACAGACCCAATCCCTATCTTCCTTTTCCCCAGCACTCAACACCCGCAGCACCTACACAAGCCAGGCCAAGCATCTCCTGGCCGAGGCTTCACCTCTCCGTTGAGTACCACCTCCACCCGCGGCATTCACCATGACCTCTGAGTATCCCCATACTCTCCTGCCTCTCTCGATGCCGATGAGCCCCACCGCCCCTGGAGGCCTCCCCCTCGACGCCGCAACCCGCCGCCTTCCTACTCAAGCTCCAACCCCAATTCGGGTGTCGGATCCAGCAGCAGGTCGAGGTCCAGCAAGAAGGAGTCCCTGATCCACGACCAGGCCCTCGCGGCAGGCCGCGGCGATTTGGATCCACCAGCAGAACGGAGTCGGCGCCGGTGGGGGAGGCGTTGTGCCGCCGTTTGATCGGTCGTCATCGCTGAGGTACCCGACCGGGAATGGCGGGAAGAAGTCGAGGCTGCCGAGGAGCTCCAGCTCGCGGGCGAGGTCGCTCATGGATCCCGTCGTTGATCCGCATCAGTTTGTTAACCAGGAAGAAAAGGTTGATCATTTGGAAACAAATCGTTTTGTTCTTGTTCATGTTGGAAAATGATATAAGAAATACTGCTAAGCTATTTAAATTAAACTTTCAAGAAGGAAGGAACTTCTCTATTTTGATCGAGGCGTGCGGAGCACTGTCCTTAAGAGTAGATCGCGCCCCTCTGAGAGAGTATCTCGGTGCAGCAGGTTGATGGCGGCCTACCCTCCAGGATTCAACGATCGCTGGCCCTGCAAGCGTGCACTCGCAATGCACAGGCCCTCGAACAGCTCGATTTTGTTTCCTCTAGAGATGCAGGAAGAACTGAAGAAGAGTCTATGAAAATTTCAGAGGAAGAGGAGGATGGTTGAGTTCTGTTTTTGATAGCAGAGAATAGATCCTTTATAAGGGAGTTTATCATCATTAGAAAATCTTTGGGAAGATAAAAATCCTTGGACAGAGAACCAATCTTTCCTTGTGCAGAGAAAGCCTCGGGAAGAGCCACTGCAATGACAGGACAGGACAGGGAAAGATACGAATCTCAACAGCTATCTCTGACCCAAATATTATGACAGGATTTGAAAAGATTTTATTTTAATTTAAATCTAAAAATAAAATTGGCAAAACTTAACCCATTCGGGCACACCCACGAGGCTCTGAAACCCGAATTTGCACCCCCCTGCGCGCGTACGATGCGGGCGCACATGCGCATTAAGGTTTTCTGGATCCGGTAGCCCAATTCCCTTCACTGGGTCTCAATGGGCTTGTGTGCGCGCGAGCACCCCCTGTTTTCTAGCCCACACAACCCATCATGAAAGGGACTCCATATATAAACACTAAGGAGTTCTTATCCTATCCAATGTGGGACTAAAGGAACTTGGCTTAATTTTGAAATACCCTCAAAATGCTAACAATTCCCCACTATTTCAAAATTAAACGAAAGGATAATAGGAACGAAAGAGAAGAGGAGGAAACATAAGAACTCAATGCATCAATAATGGTGACTTTTGGTCTATGAACCACTACCTAGGATATGTAGGTGTGTCCCACAGGAAGTTGGTGAAACATAAAGTTTCTATGAACCAATCTTCCTAATTATGGATCATTGACCAACAACCCACATATCATTCAAGAACCGAGCTGTTCAAAACGGGTTGGCGCGAATCGGCCATGCGCCCTGCCTGGATATTCATGAGTGCTCTAGAGATATGTCTATATTCTCATAGGAAGCGGCCCCACTTCCACACTCATATAGGTGGATTCATCAAGTGTGCATTGCAATTAAACACACCACCCAATAAGGGCTATGGTAATCCATTAAGAGCTAATACTCATCCTTTGCACATTGCAATTTACACTATCTACATCATAGGAAGGGACTTCTCAATAATAAAATAATGATAGTGCATCTCCAAGTCAACAAATGATTTGTTATTACCCATATGAACCTACTTCATGAGTTCATCAATCACATAGGTTGGGTTACTATCATTTTTGACTCTTTGTTATAGACATGAGTCTCATTCCCCTCGATGTATTCTCCACTAGTTTTCTCCCTAGTGGTTTAGTAAATGGATCACTTATATTAAGCTCTGACCTCACATAGTCAAGAGATATGATCCCATCATCTAGCAGCTGCTTTACAATTTTATGTCTTAGGCGAATATGTCTACTCTTTCCATTGTATATTTTATTCTTAGCTCTAGCAATAGTAGCTTGGTTATCACAATGAATAGACACAGACGGAGCTGGTCTCTTCCAAATTGGTATATCAATCAAAAGATTCCTGAGCCACTCAGCTTCAGACCTGCCTTCTCTAAGGCAACAAACTCAGACTCCATAGTGGAGCGAGCTGTGACGGTTTGCTTGGATGATTTCCAAGACACCGCACCCCCACCAAGTGTGATCACAAATCCACTTGTAGACTTTAACTCATCAGAGTCAGAGATCCAGTTAGCATCTGAGTATCCCTCTAAAACAGAAGGAAAGCCACAATATGTCAAACTATAATTAATAGTTCCTTTTAGATATTTTAGCACTCGATATAATGCTGTCCAATGGTCCTTATCAAGACAGTGAGTGTAACGACTAAGTCGTCCCACGGCATAAGCAATGTCAGGTCGTGTATAGTTCATCAAGTGCATTAAACTACCAATGATTTGTGCATACTCAGATTGTGACACACTTTTTTCTTTATTCTTTCTTAAATGAATGCTACCATCATAAGGTGTGGAAACAGGAGTGCAGTCAAAATGACCAAATCTCTTCAACATTCTTTCTATATAGTGTCCTTGTGAAAGCATGATACGATCAGAATCTCTAGTTATTTTAATTCCTAGGATCACATCAACTTCACCCATGTCTTTCATATCAAAGTTAGAGGACAAAAATGATTTGGTGTCATTTACAATTTCTAAGTTTGTACCAAATATAAGCATATCATCAACATATAAACATATGATGACACCAACATTATCCTCAATTTAGTATAGATACATTTATCAGCATCATTAATCTGATAATCATTGGAAACAAGAATACTATCAAATTTATCGTGCCATTATTTGGGTGCTTGTTTTAAACCATATAAAGATTTTACAAGTTTGCAGACTTTATGTTCATTTCCAGTTGTCACACAACCTCTGGTTGATCCATATATATTTCTTCTTCCAGTTCTCCATTTAAGAATGCAGTTTTAACATCCATTTGATGTATCACAAACTTATGAATAGATGCTAAAGCAAACAATACTCTAATAGATGCAATTCTAGTCACAGGAGCAAATGTATCAAAATAATCAAAGTCTTTCTTTTGAGTGTATCCTTTAGCAACTAATCTAGCTTTAAATTTATCCAAAGACCCATCAGGTTTCAGCTTTCTTTTAAATATCCATTTGCAGCCAATAGGTTTGCACCTGGTGGTAAATCAACAAGTTCCCAAGTGTTTTGATAATATGGATTCTAATTCATTATTAATAGCCTCTTTCTAGAATGGAGCATCCGGAGAAGAGATAGCCTCTTTATAAGTTAGAGGGTCATCATCAATAAGAAATGTAAAGAAATCTTTACCAAAGTCAGTTTCTTTTCTAACTCTTTTACTTCTTCTTAGTTCAATCTCTTCATTATCATCAAATTCTTGTGCATGACTAGATGATGAAGCATGAGATGGTTTATCAACATGGTTTTCAATGGAAAAACATACTCAAAGAATTCTGCATTTTTAGTTTCAACAATAGTGTTAATCTCCATAACATTATTATCACTTCTAGTCACAAGAACCTATATAAAGCACTATGATGGGCATAACCAATAAACATGCAGTCAAAGGTTTGGGTCCTAGTTTCTTTCTTTTAGGTTCAGGTAGAAGAACTTTAGCTAGGCACCCCCACACTTTTAAATAGTTTAAGTTTGGTGCATGTCCTTTCCAGATTTCATATGGAGTTATACCGGTTTTCTTATAGGGTATTCTATTTTGAATATGACAAGCAGAGAGTATTGCCTCCCCCCACAGATTCAGAGGTGCACCAGAACTTATAAGCATAGCATTCATCATATTTTTGAGTGTTCTATTTTTCCTTTCAGCAACACCATTAGATTCAGGTGAATATGGAGGGGTAGTCTCATGAATTATGCCATGTTGTTCACAAAATTCATTAAATTGTTTAAGTTCATATTCACCACCTCTATCCGATCTCAATCCCTTTATTTTCTTATTTAGTTGATTTTCAACTTCTGACTTATATTTCAGAAACATTTCAAAGGCTTCATCTTTGGATCTTAATAGATAGACTACTGTATATCTAGAACAGTCATCAATAAAAGTGATATAGAATCTTTTACCACCTCTAGTTAAGTTATTTTTAAGGTCACCAAGATCACTATGAATAAGCTCAAGCAATTCAGATTCTCTTTGTACACTTTTGCATGATTTCTTAGTAGATTTAGATTCAACACATATTTCACATTTGTCATGATCAGATATAGTTACATTATGCAAGAGACCTATATCTTTCATTTTCTTAATGTAAGAAAAAACCAACATGTCCTAACCTACCATGCCAAAGATCACAAGAGTCAATCATGTAAGCAGAAGAAGTAGATGCATTTTCATTCATGATTTCAAGTACATTCAGCATAAATAACCCCTGACTACAGTATTCTTTACCACAAATTGTACATTCCTAGTCATTACAATTTTATCAGATTCAAAGCAGACCTTAACTCCAGCTTTTCCAAGAAGGGAAACAGAAATGAGGTTCCAACGAATCTCAGGAACATGAAGCACATCTGTAAGAGAAAGGATCTTCCCTGAAGTAAGCTTGAGAAGCACCTTTCCCTTACCCACAACGGGTGAGGGCCTCGAATCGCCCATGAACTTGTTCACCATCATCAACAGAGGAATAAGAAGAGAGAGCTCCTCTGTCGGCACATATATGTCGGGTTGCCCCGGAATCAATCACCCAATTCTTATTATGTGCAACCATGTTCACTTCAGAGATTACAGCAGCAATAATGTCACTCTCAACCAGGCTAGCTTGTGGTTTGGATGGAGCCTCACCAGTCTTCCGGAACCTACACTGTGCTGAGTAGTGTCCGGGTTTGCCACACACAAAACAGTTTTCCTTTCTTCTTGAAAGTAGAGTTGGAGTTTCTTTTCATCTTAGGGTTCTGATTTGGTTTGAAATTTGGCTTATGAAAATGTTTTTTTGGTTTAAAAGGCTTGCTTTCAATTAGATTTGCCTGGAAGTAAACTCCTTGGCCCTTTCAGTTTTCTCTCTCTCTCTCTATTTTTCTCTTCAATTCTAATATGAATTATTACATCTTCAAGGTTCATTTGTTTCTTTTTATGCTTCAGTTCTTTCTTATAATCTTTCTATGATTCGGGTAGTTTTTCAATTAGGGCTCCAGCAACAAAGGATTCGGGTAGGGTGATATTTTCATTTTTAAGATCATCAATTAGAACATGGTATTCATGATTTGAGAAGAAATATCTTTTTCATCAGACATGACAAAATTCAGAAAATTTTCAATAGCAAATTTTTGAGTTCCAGCATCTTCAAGAATGTATTTCTTATTAAGACTTTCCCAAATTTCAGTTGCAGTTTTTATAAGGACAGTAAACATCAAACAGTGCATTACTAAGTGTGCTGAGAATGATGTGTCTACAGATTTTGTTGGCCTTTTCCCAGTTTTGCAATTCTTTTTCTTTATCTGGTTTAGGATCAGTATAGCAAAAGCATAACCAGTTACATCAAGTGTGGACATAACCTTTTCTTGCCATCTTTTGTAGTGGGTTCCATTAAATGGTTCAATCCTTGATATGTCAGGCAGAGACTTAACATTAGTAACAGCAACCATAGCAGTATCCATATCTACTCTTAAGATTGTTGAAAAATGATATAAGAAATACTGCTAAGCTATTTAAATTAAACTTTCAAGAAGGAAGGAACTTCTCTATTTTGATCGAGGCGTGCGGAGCACTGTCCTTAAGAGTAGATCGCGCCCCTCTGAGAGAGTATCTCGGTGCAGCAGGTTGATGGCGCCTACCCTCCAGGATTCAACGATCGCTGGCCTGCAAGCGTGCACTCGCAATGCACAGGCCCTCGAACAGCTCGGTTTTGTTTCCTTCAGAGATGTAGGGAAGAACTGAAGAAGAGTCTATGAAAATTTCAGAGGAAGAGGAGGATGGTTGAGTTCTGTTTTTGATAGCAGAGAATAGATCCTTTATAAAGGGAGTTTATCATCATTAGAAAATCTTTGGGAAGATAAAAAATCCTTGGACAGAGAACCAATCTTTCCTTGTGCAGAGAAAGCCTCGGGAAGAGCCACTGCAATGACAGGACAGGA
>JAVJIF010027017.1:0-68828 GCA_038442645.1 Agave tequilana | reverse complement strand
TCTTTCTTTTAGTACCACATCGGTTATATCCGAGAAGTTCACTTTGTAAGAGCCTATATAAAGAGGCTCAACTCAATGAATAAGTAGATAATGATTAAATAAAAACTTTTTCAGTTAAAATTTCAAAGCTCTTGGGTTCTTGAGATTGGGGTGTGAAGCCCGTGGTGCAAGGGGTGCGAAGCCCAAAGTTATCTGGTTCTTTCTCCAACCCTAATATCTTTTTTCATTTTATTTCTTGTAAAACCCTAGTTTTTCTTTTTTATTTGTATTCGAAGGTGATTGCGATCCTGTATTACATCATTTTGGTATCAGAGCTTTGGTCCCAATCCCCTTCGAATTTCTTCTCGTCCCCAAATCCTAAATCTAGATCTGGATCTCTAGATCTAGATCTACTTTGCAAAAAAAAATTTAGATTATTGTTAGATCTAGATCTAGATTTAGATCTATTTAGATCTACTTTACAAAAAAAAAAGAAAAAAAGAAAAAAAGAAAGAAAGAAAAAACAGAAAAAAGAAAAAAACAGAAAAATAGAAAAAAACAGAAAAGAGAAAAAACAGAACAAAAAAAACAGAAAACAGAAAAAACAGAAAACAGAAAAAACAAAAAAAACAAAAAAAACAGAACAGGACAAAAAAAAAAAAAACTTTACTGTTCACGGTGAACAGTAATCGACCGATTACTGTTCACAGTGAACAGTAATCCCCCTGTTACTGTTCACGTGAACAGTAACCTTCAGGTTACTGTTCATGTCCCCAAAAAGCCCCAACATTCGTCCATTCTTAGCTCGTTTCAAGCTCGATTCGAGACATTTTCGAAGCAGCGGATTCGTGAAGAGCAACACTACACATCTACAGCCTTCATATTCTAGTTCAAGTTTCGGTCGTCTGCCAGATTTAGCTCAGCAGATCAGCGCACCACAGTTCAGAGCTTGTTTCTGCCCCGATTAGCGTCCGATTTGCTCCATTCTCAAGGTGATATCCTAACTTGACCTGAATCGTTAACTGTTAGATCACTTGCAACTACTATATGGATTGCTATCATTAGTTGGTTGAATTGTTATTTGCTTCGATCTAGTGGTTCCATTAGCATTTATCGCTTTTTCATCATTTTAGGAATGCATTTAGAGCTTAAACTTTAGAGTATTTTTGTTTAGTGCATACATTTAGTTTAATTAACTTTAGTGTTCTCCACTGCATCTGCTTATTTTCTTGTGTCATCATGACTAGTCAGCAGTATAGGGACCCCCACTTAGACCAGCTACACAAACTCCATCAGGGTCATATGTCCATTCATGATTATATTGCCATGTTTAAGGACTTAACCCATCGCAGTGACGTGAGAGAGCACCCTTCTGAGACTCTAACTAGGTTTGTTTGGGGTTTACGGTCTAAAATAAAACGTGCTATGATTACTGGCCCCTATGACTTAGACACTGTTAAAGATGCCTTTGATGTTTTAAGGTTGGACTTGACTTTCAAAACGCTAGTCAATGCTAAGGCTAAGTGTTATAAATGTGAGGAATATGGACATTATAATTATCAGTGTCCTTCAGAGAGTCAACATGTTAGAATTGTGTCTAGTGATGAAGTTGATATTTCGAAAGTTATTGAGGAAGTCTATGTTCCTCCCAAGACTGTTAGTATAGACACAGCAGTTAGTGCCGACACACTGGTTATTGATGAAACTCACATGTCTAATAGTACCAGTGATGACGTTAATGAGATAGTTGAACCTACTACATTGCATTTTCCTGTTGCATATATTGATGATATCACTAGACCGATAGCAATTTACAATGATACTCACAAATTTGCTGCGTATCCATATAGTACTTTGCAGGAATTTGCGGTTGATAATAAGGTGATGGTTATGAGTCGTTCTGAGGCTGTGAGGAAGTTGCACGCTTAGCCTAAAGATTTCGATAGGGCTCTGAAGAGGATTGCTTCCATTACTTACGAGTTGGATAGCCCATGGGATCCTGGTATTAGTTCCATCTTCAGCAGGGATGATGCGCCTTGGTCTACTCTCTATGTCTTGATCGAGCTGCCATCTTTCACAGCCGACCCGTCACGAAGACCAGCGCCACCTCCGCCACCATGGTATCAACACGGCGTACCAGTGATGCTGCCACGACCACCACCTTGGCCCGATTGATGTGCTTCGTGAGGAAAGTCCTCACTCGGCAGGGTCGGGTTTCTCCCACCCCGGGGGAATTGATGAGGACATCACGCCAGTTATCAGTTACCTTTTCATGCCTTAGTTTATTTTGAGATGTGTTTTGTTTTTCTTTTAGTACCACATCGGTTATATCCGAGAAGTTCACTTTGTAAGAGCCTATATAAAGAGGCTCAACTCAATGAATAAGTAGACAATGATTAAATAAAACTTTTTCAGTTAAAATTTCCGAGCTCTTGGGTTCTTGAGATTGGGGTGTGAAGCCCGTGGTGTAAGGGGTGTGAACCCGCGTAAGGGGTGCGAAGCCCAAAGTTATCTGATTCTTTCTCCAACACTAATCTCTTTTTTTTCATTTTATTTCTTGTAAAACCCTAGTTTTTCTTTTTTATTTGTACTCGAAGGTGATTGCGATCCTGTATTACATCAGCCTTTGTTTGAGAAAATTTGATGTTTAAACCTAGTAATCTTTTGTTTATGTTTGTGGGGCTCGAGTATTATGGGTATTCCATACTGCTTGAAAACATATTTATTGTAAATAATGAGCCACAAGCTATTCGTAACACAAGAACTTGCATGCAAGTTTTCTTTTGAGATGTACTATAGTTTACTTATTCTTATACAACACTTTTTCTTATAGATTTAAATCTAAGTAATAAAATTTATTAAAGGCTTCATTTGGGCATGAGTAGATAAAAGACGTAAGAACAGATTTGGCCTGGCTACAATTAGGCTTAAGACAGTCCTGAGTAACCATTAACTAGTGGAACAAGAGTTTTATTGTTTCCAAAAGATGTTCAGTTCTCGAATTTTCAAAGGTTAAGTCAACACGACACAAAGTTACGGATTTAAGAATATAATAAGCTAGTTTAAGTTTCTCATCCATGTTCACTTACGTATGCAAGCATTTAATCTGAATTTGCTTATGATTATGATTATGGGTTTGTGTTTCAGTATGATCTATATTTTTGACACATAACTGTGTGGGATTGTAGTAAATATGTATGATCCTGATTCATCAATTTCAGGAAGCTTAATTCCTTTTGTATAAGTATCATTAAAGATATGATGTATAGGTAGCATATAAATAATCTTTTATTTATTTCTTTCTTCTTTTGAAGTTTTGTACTTCACATTGATTAACTATAACAAATAATGAAATATGTAGACTGCGATAGAGGAGGAAGATGATTGGGAAATAAAGATGAAGAAGATAAAATGTGCAACAATGGGTGTGGTTACCAAACAAAGCATATGTAGTTGCTAAGGCAACAACTATGCACCAAATGGAGTAAATAGATTTATCAAGTTTGGCACAACTAGATGATCATAGGAGTTCTCTTATGGGGCAACTTACACAGCTAAGTGATAGAGATTGTTGTGAATATTTACCTACAGAGACGGAAGCTTTCTAGGTTGTACTAGTTATTTGAGCGAGGGGTCTTCTTCATGATTCCACATGCAGTTCTATGGAGGAACAAGTTGATAAGTTCCTCCAACTTCTCTCCCATTACTGGAAGAATCGAGCAGCAAAATTTTACATCATGTTGTGTGGTGACACTATTAGACGCCACTTTCACAAAGTTTGAAGATCGATTTCTAAAGCAACTGGTGGCTCTGAAATTTTGGACCCGAACAAATGATAGATTCCGGCCTTGCTTTAAGGTAACATTAAAAAGTTCACTACTATGCCATAAATTAACAATTGGAATAGTTAATAATTTTGTGAAATTATCATAGAACCGTGTTGGTGTTGAGGAGTCTAATTTCCACATGAAAGTGACAAAAGCACATACAGAAGGTACCAAAGTTGCAAAGAGTTCCCTACTCAAAATGTACAAAGAGCATATGCCCTTTTGACCTAAAGTTCACATATATCTTGGTTGGTTTAGGAAGGGTTAGATTCAGACTCAAGGATTCTAAATAATGCATTGATAAGACAAGACAAGGTATTTGTTCCTCAAGCTGAAAAGCACATGCATTAATAAGTTAGTCTACATTGGAGGGCATTTAGTCCTATAAATATCATACTGGTTATTCAATTTCATTTGTTTTAGAAAATATTACCTAGTTAGTGCAGAGTTTATGTTGAGATGGGGATTTCTTAACCTATTTCAGAGCACATGGTACCACCTCAAGGAATATATAGCTTGACAACCAAGAATGCTCATGAGGTGTACACCTACAGACACTCCTCATTGCGCAATGCAATTTAACGTGCTTTTAAATTAATGAAGACACAGTTTCCAATCTGGGGTAGTGGAAAAGAACCCCATTATCCAGTAGAGACACAAAAGAAAATTGTGTGTGCATATAGTATCTTTCATAATTATCTTATGGGTGTTGATCCCAATGAAAGACTTACTGCAAAAGTTGATAAAAAAGTTGTAAATTGAGTGAGGAATGATGACAAAGAAGCACCAATTTTAAGTGATGATGAAGAGTATAGACGAGGAGACAGACTTGGGTTCAATTAGTTGATAACTTGTTGTATTCCTTAACTTGTATTTGTATTCCTTAGCTTGTGCCAGTATTCCCTAGTGTCTTTCTTGACTTGTGCTCCTATTATAACCTTCTATTATAAGTGATGTGCTCAATGTTAACATGAACATAAGAGATTCGGTTTTGCACTTGTGAATAAAAGATTCAGTTATATTATGAATAAAAGACCTTTTGCTTCTTAAAGGTTTGTAATCCCTAGTTTCTATATACGGATACCTCTGCTTTGGAGTTATGAGAATATAGTACTTCACAAATGAAACTAGTTTTGTCAATATGTTAAATCCAGTGACCACACTTCAATAATAGTTTGAATTTCCTTTCTTTATTGCTTTTCAATCTTCTAACTTATATTATTTTCAACTATAGGTCGATGAGATGAATTCACTATTAGAAACTCAATCAAATTCAAAGATGAACCTAGTGTGGATGGAGAAGATGGACAATTGCTTGATTGAAGCATTAATTAAGTAGGTGCACAAAGGAAATAAAATTGATGGGAGGTTCACAAGCCTTGCTTACCAAGTAGCATGCACGGAGTTATATTCTAGATGTCAAGTAAAGGTTAGTGTGGCATTTAAAAAATTGGCTGAAGAAAGACACTTAAAAAAGATTTGGTGCATTTCAAGATATGAAGAATATCAGTAGTGGCTTTTTGTCTAATGGAGTCACTAGAATGATGGATGTCGAGCCAACAGTTTGGACTGATTTTTGAGTAGTAAGTTACATTGACTTATATATACACAAATTAAGTATTGTGCAATTATTTAGGGGTAAGAATTATTTGCTTTCTCTCTTTACCTTCAAATTTTCTCTTATTCAGAAACACACATTTTCAATGATCTTAAGATAAGACATCTTATAGTAGTAAAGTAATCATGACATGTTCTGGAACTAGGTCAATAAAACAAGAGTAATGACGAATGAAAATGAGTAGTGATACTGGTCTGCAATTTTTTCTTTTAAGTCTCCACTCAGACAATCAGAATTTGAGATTTATGGACTCTGGGTTTGATTGCCATTATTCATAATGAATAGAAACTACATAAAAAGAAGCTATTGCTTCTGAAATTTCCATTTCTTTTGAGTTGCAGAGTTGATATTCCAAATGAAACAAAACTGGGAAGAAAGCCTTAGATGTGAACTTGTGGTTCTTATGCTTCACATTTTGTCAAGGTTTAGAACTTTTTAATGTGTTAGACTATTGTTTACTAATGTTTAACATTCTACACATGTCATTGGCTCAGGTGGTCACATATTACTTTAAAATTACCATAATCTGTTAATGATGTTGCCAGTAAACTCTCTTTGAAATTAGCAGCCTTGACTCAATTCTCAAAAAAAATTGTATGAGTTAAGATTACATTGCATGCTAATAATCCTAATCCTCTAGTCCTGAATATTTGATAATTAATAGATTCTTCCTAGAGTTTAATTTCGACACAACCTCTACCAAGCTTTGAGAACTTGGAAATTCCTTTTGGTAAGGACACGGCTAATGGCTTGCTGTTGACAGTGTCAAGGAAAGATGCATCCGCTTAGAAAAGGAAGAGATGAATCAAATTCTCTCAATGTTGACCAAGAGGGTAAACTAAAGGATGATGGAAAATCTATTGGGCATTCAAATCACAGATAACAAGAAGTCAACTTCTAAAGACATATACAAAAGAAAGCATGTAGCTAGTATTATGAGCAAGAATTTTCAAACACATAAATGTGGATGGATTTGGTTGCATCTCCTATTTGATAATGTGGTCCTCGTGTGCACACCGAGGAGAAGCAATTTGAGGGAGTTTCAAAGGTTGAAGGTATGACGACATTTGTGGGTTGCAAGGAAGGACTATCATTGATTTGCCAATGTCTCAAAGGAAAACCTGGTTGGAGATAAAGTTTGGGTGGTCTTTTGACAATCATGAAATTTGTGTTAGGAGGAAATTTATCTCTTAAACTCAACACTTCTTGCTTGATATCATTTATTTGTTTCAGTCGTTACGTCAGAAAGAGGTGTAAGGGAGGAGAAGAGCCAATGATACGTTTCAATATTGATGAGGACATCATGCCGCTCAAGGGCAGATTCGATCGAGTATACTTCAAGAAGCGACGCACTGGTGTTCTTTGGCTTTAGATTGGATTTGTTTCAGCTTTATTTGTAGTAGATGTTTTAGTTTTATTTATGTTCTTTTGTGGACGTTTAGTACATCGGTTATTTCCCAGTAGACCTCTTTTGTAAAGCCTATATAAGGCCCCCTAGACTATTGTATTGGATTATTGAATGATAAAAAAACTTTTTCCTCAAATTATCTTGCTAAATTCTTGAGTTTAGTTGCTCTCGAGTTTTGGGGTAAGAAGCCCGTGTAAGGGGTAGAAACCCAAAATCTTATCCTATTCTCAATTTAAATTTGGTTACGATTTGAAGGTGATTGCGATCCAGGTTGATATTACATCATTTTGGTATCAGAGCCCTGGTTTTCATTCCCCTTCAAAATTTTTTCCCAGTCTCCAAACCCTAGAACTATATTCCTTATCCAATCAAAAAAAAAAAATACAGTGAAACAAAATCTCTTCGAAAATCCCAGCTAATTCCAAATCCCCACTGTTCATCATCGTCTTCAAGTCACCCATCCTTCAAATTCAGCCGCCGCTGCCAACCACACCCACGTCCTCGCGTCACCGCCACCATCTCAAGAGCTCATCGCCAACGAGATCAGGTCTTCACCATCTCCATCGTCATCAACATCACCACCTCTCCGGCCGTTCAACCTCTTCATCTCACGTCGCCGCCGCCATCTAAATCGTCGCAGTCTTCATCTTCGTCCTTGCAATTCCAAAGCAGACACCCAGATCCGATCGTCGAACCCACTGCAGACTCGCCACAACGTCATCAGCCGCGTCCGTTCAGAGCCCCTCTGACCGAATCAACCTCCGCCGGCACCGGGATCCACCGCATCCCCCTTCGTCATCAGCGTGAGAGGTGGGCAGCCCTAGCAGAGCTCGAAGGAGGAGAACAGAGAATTCGGGTGAAAAGGGGAAAGATCCAGAGTCTCGTTGCCTTCATCCGATCTTACCATTGAGCGGATCGGCGCAGATCGGAGCTTCCAGGGCCTCACCAGAGCGTCCAGAGCAACCAACCTCATCATCTACAGCTAGGACAACGTCACCATCTTCGATTTCATCTCTGATCATCTCCATCTCACAGATCCAGGCCGAATCTGCTCAGGTTTGGAGTTGATTAGGTCAAAGTCAACGCACCAGAGTCCCCTCAGCCCCCTCCGACGCCTCCAGTCTCGCCGGAGCGCCGCCGTGACCGGATCTCCAGCGTCGTCGCCCATCCCCTGCCCTAGCTGCGCGGGTGGAAAGTTGATTTGGGTGTCGGGCAAAATTTCACTATACCCGTTTATAAACCCAAGTGGGTTCGGGTGTGGGCAATCGGGTCGTAATCAATACCCGACCGCCCCGATTAGTTTTGGATTTTGGGTAATCGGGTCCCAGCGAGATTAAACACATTCACCCGCAACCCAGATTCAACAGTCAGCTTCTGCTGACATCAGCGCTGACGTCAGCCAACCGGGTTAACTCACTGAGTTGACTCAGTCCAGATCCAGTTCGTCCTGACTCAGTCCAGAATCACAGCATCGCTTCCGACGGTCGTTCAGGACTCGTTTCAAGTCCGAATTGATCCGTTCTCGAGGCAGTGGATTCGTGACGACCAGTACTACGCGCCTACAGCAGTCTCGTTCAGGTTTGAGTTACGGTCGCCTCCCCAGGTAACTTTGAATATTCTGTCAGTTATTCCTGCCATTTAATTAAAATAGCTAGTCCTTCCAATCTGTCGCATGATAGAATTTATTGACTGTTGCCCACTAAATAAGTGAGTTGTGTGATTCTGATCTTGAGTGGTAACCCGACTTAACATTAATTGTGCAACTTAACTAATTTGAATTTGTGATCACTTGATTTATCTTGAAGATTAACTGTATCAGTACGTGTCTTTATCACTGTCTCCACATTATAATTTTCTTAATCACGTGTTAATCTAAGTAGCTTAAAATTGGTATTATCTTTCATCACTCTAATCTCTGACTCCTCCTGCATTACATACATTCTAAGGACAGCTCGCATTTAGGGTCAGTTAGGACTTGCATGCCTACTAGAAGTGGTAGAACTTTTCTGTAGGCGAAACTTCAGCACCAATGGACCCTAGCATTCATGATACCCTTAACACAATCCTACACAAGATGGAAAACATGGACAAACAACTACAAGAAGTTAGGGATCATGTTGATGTCAATTGTAGGGATCTAGCAACCAGAATTGGTAGGCTAGAAACCAATAGGAGAAGAATCAGGGAAGATGAAAGTTCTCGAAATGATAGTAGGTCTCCCAGGCGTGAGCGAGGCCCACATTACCAAACAACTGATGCCGATGCCCAGTATATCAGGAACGTTAAAGTCGATGCTCCTTCCTTTGACGGGCGTTTAGACCCTCAGGTTTATATAGATGGCAGTTGGCTATGGACCGATATTTTCGTTGGCATGACATGTCTGAGTCAAGGAAGGTTCGCCGTAATGAAATTAACGGGACAAGCTGGGCAATACTGGGAAAACTTAGAGAGGATGATGAGGTACAGAAGGGAAGACCCCGTGGACACTTGGGAAAGCATGAAAGAGAAGCTTATGATGAAGTATGTTCCACCATCATTCAGTCAACAATTGTTAGACAAATGGAATCGATGGATCCAGGGGAACAAATCAGCCACTGATTACATTGCTAAATTTGATGAATATCTGAATCGGTGTGGAGCTATTGAGTTAGAATCTCCCGAACAGACCCTATCTAGGTTCAGGTCCGGTCTTAAGGATGATTATCGCCGAGAGCTCATTACTCGAGGCATCACGACTCTAGAACAGGCATATCAGCTAGTCACTGACTTAGATGAGTCTAGAGGATACTATTTTAACCGAAATAACTTTAAGGATAACTCTAGAACCACCAATACTAGCCAGCCAAACTTCAACCGAACTCTTCCTACCCCAAGTAAATCTGCCTCCAGTTCCTCTAGCGTCAAACCAGCAGGTCCTTCTGATGCAAAGCCCTTTACATCCGAAAAGAGAATGGTAAGTGAACCAGGAAAAGTCAACCCTAGAACCCAATGCTACAGGTGTCAAGGGTATGGTCACCTTGCCAGCCAGTGTCCGAGTCAAACTAAAACCCTCTTTGTGGAAGTTTTCATTGAAGATATAGAAGGAGAGGATGATGGAGAAGAGGTTGTGCACCAACAAGATGATGACTCAGATGCCTCTGTCGAAGAGTATGAATTCAATGGGTGCATCCGAACTGAGGAAATGACGAGCCTACCTCCTAGTCTAGCTCGCACCCAATTAGGAGTGGTTAGATGTACTTTAACCCAGCCTGAGCCACTCAATGACTGGAGAAGGACTGCCATATTTCAAACTTGCACAAAAATTGACAATAAGAACTGCAAGGTAATAGTGGATAATGGCAGCTGCATCAACGTTGTTGCGTCAAAGCTAATCACTACCTTGGGGATGACACCGATGAAGCATCCAAACTCCTACAAGGTTACATGGATCGACGCTACATTCATAGATGTTCAGGAGAGATGTCAAATTCCCATCCAGTTTGCCACATACACAAATAATGTGTGGTGTGACATACTCCCCATGAATGTGGGTCATATCATTTTGGGTCGACCATGGTTATTTGACTTAGACGTGACCATACATGGACGTACCAACCAGTGTTCGTTCGTCCATAACGGTAAAAAGGTGAAGATTATGCCAAATCAACCGAAGTCGCCAACCCGAGAGAAAGAGGCTGATAAAGGGAAAGATAAAGTGGACGTTATAAATCCTAAAAAAAAGGGTGATAAGGGCAAAGGTAAGATGGAAATGAATTTGATTAGCCACGATCAAATTGAAAAGAGCTTGCAGGATGGTTCTACTTGTTATGCTCTCGTGGCTCGAGAGGCTAACCGGGATATCGAGGAGCAGATTCCTGAGCACATTAAACCAATTCTGGAGGAGTTTTTCGAAACCCTACACAAGATCTACAAGGTGAGTTGCCCCCTATGCGAGACATTCAACATGCTATTGACTTAGTCCTAGGAGCAACTTTACCAAATTTGCCCCACTATAGAATGAACCCAACTGAACATGCGGAATTGCAACGGCAAGTAGAAGAGCTACTTGACAGGGGTTCATCAAAGAGAGCTTGAGCCCATGTGCGGTTCCCGCACTTTTGGCACCAAAGAAGGATGGTACATGGCGTATGTGTGTGGATAGTCGTGCAATCAATAAAATTACTGTCAAGTACCGTTTTCCCATTCCCCGTCTTGATGATATGTTGGATCTGATGTCAAGTGTCACAGTCTTCTCCAAAATTGATCTTAAGAGCGGGTACCATCAAATTAGAATCCGACCAGGGGATGAATGGAAAACCGCATTTAAAACTAAAGACGGGTTATATGAATGGTTGGTTATGCCCTTTGGACCGTCCAATGCTCCTATCACCTTCATGAGAGTAATGACCCAATTGTTTCGACCGTTTATCGGTAAATTCGTGGTGGTCTATTTTGATGATATTCTGATTTACAGTCAAACCCAGGAGCAACATGTGGGACATCTGAGGTAAGTCCTCTGCACACTCCAGGCTGAGAAGTTTTATGCAAATCCAAAAAAGTGTGCTTTCTATATAGACAGGGTTATCTTCCTTGGATTTGTGGTTTCCTCCGAGGGGGTTTCCGCGGACCCTGAAAAGGTGAAGGCAATAACGAGTGGCCGCAACCCCGAACGATTAGGGAAGCCAGAAGCTTTCACGAGTTAGCCACTTTCTATCGTCGGTTCATAAAGAATTTTAGTGCTATTATGGCACCTATAACCGACTGTTTAAAGAGTGAGGTGTTCCAGTGGACTCCTGCTGCCTCTAAGGCTTTCGCTGAAATAAAGAGGATGATGACAGAGGCTCCCGTAATGCGTCTCCCTGACTTTTCAAAAGCTTTTGAAGTAACTTGTGACGCATCGGGACTGGCAATAGGTGGTGTACTGAGCCAGGAAAGCCACCCGGTTGCTTATTTCAAGCAAAAACTAAATGATGCCCGGCAACGCTACTCCACATATGACAAAGAATTTTATGCGGTTATACAGGCTTTGCGCTACTGGAGACATTATCTGTTACCGCAGGAATTCGTGTTATACTCAGATCATGAAGCGTTAAGGTATCTCAACTCCCAAAAGAGACTGAATGCGAGACATAGCAAATGGGGGAGTTCCTGCAAGATTACACTTTTTTCTCAAACACAAAGCAGGCATCGAGAATAAGGTTGCTGATGCGCTGAGTCGACGTGTCACAATCTTGGTGGCAATGAGCACAGAAGTGGTTGGATTTGAGAAGTTAAAAGAGGAGTATGAATCATGTCCCGATTTTGGGAAAATTTATGTCACGTTACGAGACGGCCCTGTTCGTGAGATAGTACGGTTTTCTCCTTCAAGACGGTTATCTCTTCAGATTCCGTAAGTTGTGTATTCCTCGTACGTCCCTCAGGGATTTTCTCTCTTGGGAACTACATGCTGGAGGTCTGGCGGGACATTTCGGTCAGAACAAGACAATTGAGGCCGTTGAACACCGATTCTACTAGCCGAGTCTGAAAAGAGATGTCACTAAAATAGTTAGCCAATGTCGCACATGTCAACTGGCCAAGCAACAAAAGCAGATTGCCGGACCTTACACTCCTCTTCCTGTACCTAATTGCCCCTGGCAAGACGTGAGCCTAGACTTCATACTAGGACTGCCTAAAACTCAAAAAAAGCATGACTCTATCCTAATGGTAGTTGATCGATTCTCAAAAATGGCTCACTTCATCCCGTGCTCCAAGACCTCAGATGCGTCTCGAGTAGCTGTCTTATTCTTTGATAATATCGTCAAGTTACACGGATACCTAAAACCATAGTGTCAGATAGGGATGTTAAGTTTGTTAACTACTTCTGGAAAACACTTTGGCATAAGATGGGCACCAAACTGAAATTCTCCACAGCCTTTCATCCACAGACAGATGGCCAAACAGAGGTAGTAAACAGAACACTCAGAAATCTCCTTAGGTGTCTTGTTGGAGAAAATTTGAAAACTTGGGATCTCATTTTTCCTGTGGCTGAATTTGCATATAATGGATCTGTCAATAGGACTACGGGTCTCAGTCCTTTTGAATAGTAAACGATTTTAAGCCCAGGCAACCAATTGACTTGATTCCCATGGCTCATTATCATTCTAGGGTATCAGACTCCGCATCTGCATTTGCATCTCATATCCGTGCATTACATGAGGAGGTCAGAGACAAGATAATGAAAAATAATACTGATTATAAAGCTTCTGCAGATCTACATCGCCAATTAAGAACTTTTAATGTCGGAGATTATGTGATGGTCCGCATGCGACCCGAGCGGTTTCCATCAGGAACCGTGAAGAAATTACATGCGCGGAGCGCAGGGCCATTCAAGATTCTCAAGAAAATCAATTCAAATGCTTATGTGGTGGATCTCCCACCTGACTTTGGCATCAGTTGCACTTTTAATGTTGAGGACTTGGTTCCATATAGAGGTACTTTTGATACCCCTTCCGACCCATTCGTGGATGAGCCAAGCCAAGACCTTCTTTCTGAGAGCCCCCACTACCTCCACTTCCCCCTAAACTGTCCTATGCAACAGAAAATATTGATTCTATCTTGGATGATCAGATTATCTCTACTAGAGATTGAGGGACGCGACGCTATCTCATTAAGTGGACGGAAAAACCTGATTCAGAAAATTCTTAGATTACCGAGGAAGACTTCCAGCATCTTGATCCTGCTCGACTGGAGCGCTATCATAGCCAGCAGCAGTTCTGTCCCCCACACTCGACAGGGTCGAGTCCTTTCCACCCAGGGGGAATTGATGAGGACATCATGCCGCTCAGGGCAGATTCGATCGAGTATACTTCAGGAAGCGACGCACTGGTGTTCTTTGGCTTTAGATTGGATTTGTTTCAGCTTTATTTGTAGTAGATGTTTTAGTTTTATTTGTGTTCTTTTGTGGACGTTTAGTACCACATCGGTTATTTCCCAGTAGTCCTCTTTTGTAAAGCCTATATAAAGCCCCCTAGACTATTGTATTGGATTATTGAATGATAAAAAAAAATTTTCCTCAAATTATCTTGCTAAATTCTTGAGTTTAGTTGCTCTCGAGTTTTGGGTGAGAAGCCCGTGTAAGGGGTGGAAACCCAAAATCTTATCCTATTCTCAATTTAAATTTTGGTTACGATTTGAAGGTGATTGCGACCCAGGTTGATATTACATCAAATATACTTTTGAAGAGTTTGTTTATAAACTATGAAAAAGTACTTAAATCTGAGGCATTTCCCCTTCATTCTTTTTTCCATATTCTTACATTTGATCCTTGTTTTATTTTCTTTTTCACCCTAAAAGAATATTTTTTTTCTTCCTTTTATCTTTTGTTTATAATTTGTAAAATTATAATGGTGTTAGATAGGCAAGATTGCAAGCAATTAGAAAATAGACAGGGATCAACTACTCAATGGATTTCTAATCTAAAGATGACGATGAAACAGTCTTGTTAGGAATCTCTTTAATGTACCAGCAATAATTACACGTCATTACTGATAATTTGACCTTTATGCATGTTTCATTAAGTTTTGCCACCTATTTTTAGAATTTTGTCTAATCTTATTGATATTTGGGAGGGAGAGAAGTCGCATTCCCCTGTAATTAAGCATGAATGAGGTTTGTATACAATGCATGTATTATCAGGTATATATGGTGATGATTTCTTTATAATCTTGAAATTCGTTGCTAGACATTAGTATGCCTATCATTGTAGACTTTGATATTTATGTCTATGTTATAATTTTATTGTACTTAATTTTTTAATAATATTTCAGGGGAGGGAGGATCTAATGTTGTTGCTCTCGATTCATTCAAGTCGAAGTTGTTGCTCTGGGTTAGCACTATCTTTTTATGAATTGGCTTGATTTTGGATGTGGCCACAGACGCAGACAAGGGGGCTTGTGGCAGCACGGGCCCTCCCAACCTCCAAGAAAATCGGTGTTTGCTAGAATTAACAGGAGAAGTTCAAGAGAGAAAATAGTGCCCCCTCTCCTTTCCATGAAGTGCTAAGGTGGAGCCAAAGGTTCGGTTACAAGTTTAAAAGTTTCCCAAAAGTCACATGCTTAAATTTTGTTACATATACCCCAATTAACTATAAACTCACCACTCGATTTAACAAACATGCTAACGTAGATTTTCTAGAGTTTGGGTAGAAATAGTAACCTATTTACACTATCAATCTATTACCATCCTCTCATAATAAAAATAAAGAAACCGATCATAGTTATTATATGGAATCTTTACAAATATTAATTACTTCTTTTCTACTATCCATGTGTGCCAAAGTCAAAAGATGTCAATTCTTTCACATGTTTTGAAAGAAATGAAGGTTTTTTTTTTTTTTTTTTTGACATGAAAGAAATGAAGTTGCTTGACCTTCCAACCTGCAACTATTTAGAATGCAAATTCTATATTTTTTTTATATTAATGTTCCTAACTGTCTCCTATTTTTGTATTCCATCTTTTTTAATTCTTGAATTTTTAATCAAAGGTTAAACACACTACTATTAACTACATGTCAAAAACATAAAAATCATGTAAATTTAATACTTTTTTATGTTTTATGCACAAAGTTTATATTATGCTCATTTATTCAATTTTACAGTTAAATCCCGTCTCTACCAATAGATAAATAATTCAAAAAAAAACTTAAGGCATCTTCTTAAATTTCACTGAGGGTACATTGCAAGAGGAGATCAAAAGAAAATAAAGTAAATATATTTTTATGACTCGTTGAAGCCATTTATGGATACACATATTATGCCCCCTCTGGGTTTGGTTCTGGCTCCGTCCCCGGATGTGGCAATTATAATCCATGAGTTAGGTAGTGGAAATAGTAGTTATTTCCTTTCAGTTATTTAGTGCAAGCAAGCATTTTGAGAGTAGCATATGTGCCTTTTGTATTTTGGTGGCTATAGTATTGACCCAATGTACGTACTATGTCAAATTTGTGCATCACTATGTTGCTTCACTAGGCATATGCAAGCCTGGTGCAAACTTGCGATACAAAGCAATGGATATTTCAGGCAAGGCACCTCCTTTGTATATAGTAAGACTTTATTAAACATCAAAAGGAATTTTTTGCAGTTATAGGAGTAAATTAGCACCTTCCAATTTTTTTTCTTTTTATGTTCTTTTCAATTTGTAGTTTTTTTGTATGGTTACATGTTTGTTATTATTATTAGAAGAAATTTGGTGTACTTTTGATAGTTATGGAGGTTGAGGAAGGTCAGATAATTATTAAATTATTTTTAAATATAATTTTAAAATGTATGAATTATATGATCAATTAAAGTTGTATTTTCTTTTTAATTTCATTGATCAACCAAATAAGATAAATTGCTTTCTTAATTTGTCTTTCCAATTTTCTTAATAACCAAACATCAGAGACCCCATTTCTCTTTTTTCTTTAATAGTGTCAATGACATAAGTCTAGATAGACATTAGGTACAATACAAGCTTACATGATATAATCAAGTATTATGAAAAATGATATTCTTAGCTAAATAGCTAGGTGCCTCTTTGGTTGAACCAAAGTTTTAACAATTGGTTTCTGGAGTTGTTAAACATATCGTCATCTTTGTTCTATCCGTTTTGCTCTGGATTGAAAATTCTTGCTTTTCACAGTTCCATCAACACCAAAGTGTGTCATGGAGGACTCTTCTCTCTACTATATCCCATGTACCCCTCTTTGTTCTTATGAATATTTCAGCTATAGGACCATTGCCAAGCAAATCACTGAAAGAGAGTCGCTCCAATTTATGAATAGTCTGAGGTAGGCTCTGAAATTGGGGAACTGGGAAAAAAGATGGGCTGAATGTTCCATTACCACTGCTGAATCACACATCACACAATGAGAATTCACTGTGATATAGTAATTGATGAGTCTTGATTTAGAAGTAATCCTGTTCTTATCAGCTTCCAGATGAACCACCAGACTCTCTTCATGATCCATGCCTTAGGTGGAAGTTTAGGAGGAGGTTGTAAGCCTTGTTAGCTCTCCAAGACATATGCTTTGTGATACATTTCTCTTTTCTTTCCTCCCTTTCCCTTTCCGTTTTTTTTACTTTCCATTATTTTACTTTCCTTCAAACCAAACACAGCATTAGTTCATCTCCTTGTTTCTAAACAGAAATATTCCCCTAAAAAAACCATATATTTTCTTATAATAAATGTCAGATCTAAGACCTAATAATAAATAAGAGCATGAGTTTCCACTTTTGTGGCTTAATTTCAAGAAACAACCCTGAGTTTATAATTAGAGTCAGAAAACCTCCTTGTGTTTATTTTTTCATCATTCAGACCCCCAATGGCCTGTTTTGAAATATGAAGAGTAACTATTAGGTAACGGAGTTAATTTTTAAACCAAAAAGACCCAATTGTCCTTAATAATTTTGAGACTCTACGAGAAAAGGGAAAAGGGATTCTTTTTGAAACATAACCACCCCCCCCCCCCCCAATCGTTGTTTTCTTTTTCTCTTCTCTCTCGCTCTCTTCTCTCTCGTTCTTCAACAATTATATACGAGATTCCGCAAACGTCATACGAAAGCAGTGTTAGTTTAATGGGTGATTGAAGTTGGAAGAGATTTTCACGTGGCGGTACGTATCATATTTTATCCTTTTTCTTAAATTGTTATAAATAACCCCTAAATCTGTATGTTAATATTTGCAGTTGAGTTCTTTTGCATGTGGCTAAATTCTAACTAAATTTTGCTTGGATGGAGTTGAAAAACAATAATCTTAAGGTATGAAATCTTCTTCTCAATAATATAAGTGGAAATTGAATAAACACACATGAACTTTGATGATGCTTACTCCAATTTAGATCATGGGCATTTCTAAAAATTTGGTTTTAAATATCCCCAATTAAGTATACATGAGATTTTCATTTAATATACACACATGGAATTTTGGGAGTGATCCATTCAATATATAGCATTTAGAAGAACACGATGTGAAATTATGGATCGGGCTATTCTCATCCAAAATTTAATTTTTTCGCATTCGGTGTTAAGTAGTTAACGAAAAATATGGATGTGATCATGGTTCTAAATATCGGATATCCGGATCGTATCGGATGGGGGTTTTCATATCGGATATCGGATATCGGGAGAGATATCGGGGATACAGGCGTATATCGGGCGTTCATATCAGACACTATATATAATGAAATATTGATAACTAAAAGTTGGTTTAGTGTCATAGATATCTACCTAATAAAAATGATGTAATATGCAAGCAAAGACAGTAAAAAACAATGTACATTTGCACACCGTCGTGCAATAAATAAGTTATTTCATATCGGGCGATATATCGGACGATTTATCGGGCGACATCGGGCGACTTAACGGCCGATATTTCAAATATCGGCCATTTTTTACTGCAAATGATATGTCGAACGATTTTCCCATATCGTATTGGCAGCAGGAAAAAAAGAATATATCAGACGATATCTCGACCGACTCGGCCGATATTTAAAACAGGGGATGTGATAAGATTTTTATAAGTTAGGGGGTCTAAGTGATGAAAAAATTAAATACAGTGGGGTTTTTTTATTCTAGTTATCATTCCTGAAATTAAGCTGCTTTTTTTTTTACACGAAGGATGAGGTCTCAAACTCAGAACCCCAGCCACAAAGTTTACACATATATTATTTTCTTAAAAGGAAATCCCTAGCTTATTTCCAGTGTCTTGCCTACTTCTTCTTGGTTTCTTTATAAGTTGATTTTCATTATCTACTGAAAAAGCTCCTATAACTCTCCCAAGCATTCCTCTTTCTTTCCTTTCGAATAATGTGATTTAATTCTATGCAAATAAGGAACTCAAGTACCTAAAGAAACACAATGTTATATCTCAAGCAAGGAAAAAAACTGCTTGGAAACTAATTAGTGAATAATATCTAATGACATTAGCTTATACTAAGAAAATACACTTCAACTTGAAACTTTGGACAGTTAAAAGTAAACAACCATCTTCTTCCTTATTTTCTTATCATCAAATTCTAACTTTAATAAAATATAACATATTCTTCAGTTCAGAGAAAAGTTCAATTCCCCACAATACCACACATAGGAACGCCAATTCCATCTACCAGAAGCTTAATCCCCAATAGCCCTAACTCCTCCCCCTCCTCCTCAAATGCCATGTAACAATAAGTAAAATCAACATTTCACAAAACAAGTCCAATTATTTCAACTGATAGCACAATTAGGCCACAGAAAGGGTAAAGTACAATGACAGGCAATCAAATTCTACATCACATTATCATATTTGGTTAAGATCCAATTATTTCAACAAGATCGCACAGAGAAAGGTTCATTGGGCAATCCAATTTGACTTATTTCCGATAAACCCTGACGGATCAGAAAGCCTAGTCGCCAGGATAAAAATGAAAAGGAAAGCAGGGAGAGATCTTACAGTTTTATCATCATCTAATCGGAATCTTTGGAGTCGGAGTCGTGGTTGGGGTCGGATCGTTCAATGGAGCCCCGGATCCGATCGAGGTATGGCTTGAAGGCGGTCTCCATCGTGAGCCAGCTGAGAGCGAGGCCCCCGAGGACCACAAGCGTCGTCTTCAGAGCGCTGCCTTCTCCTTCGTTTCGCCCACCCCCCCAATGTGAGGGGAGATGAAGAGTGTGAAGAGAGGCAGAGTCAATTATGAAGAGAGAAAAACATGGCGCCAATTGCTCAGAGTGATGAAGATGACGAAAGTGGTCCAATGTTCGCTTCGGGATCAAGTATTCCAGTCTCTACCGGGGTGATAATGGGTGGGGAACCCGGCCCGAAAAAAGTCTAGGCCCGGCCTCTTAAACTGGGGCTTTGTTTTAAGCCCATCTTAGTTTGAACCGGACCGGGCATACGTCGTCGGTAAGAAAGCTGGCTTTGGGCCTTTTTAATTCAAATCCAATATCAAATATACTCATTTTTCAACCAGTAGGAGTATTATCATTACACGACAATTTAGTATTATGTTATAGTTTTTTAAATTTTGAAAACCTGAGTAAAGACTCTTAATCTTAGAAAACACAAGGTTTGAGACAAAAATAAATCAAAAATGTTTTCTTTGTTCTTTAATTTTTTAAATATGTCTTGGAATATAAAAACGAAAGTTTTAGGGTTAGGGCCAGTTGAATTAGGACCCAAGGCAGGGTGTTGGGGACGGATTTAAGACCCTAAATATTTTGGTGGTGACTCCGGGCTTGGGTCCCGGTCCGGCTGCCATTCCCTGGCCTATTTTCATAACTATTCTCTACTCGTAGCCTGAGCCCAAAAAAAAAAAAACAAGAGAACATTTTTTGCCAAAGTGTACGATGCCCGATTTTGTAAACTCTAATATTTTGATGATGTATTAATCTATAAATTAAGTTACAAATGAGTTGAGTTAGTAGTGTTTGTCTTATTGTAGGATAAGACATTTCTTGGAGGATGGGTGAAGTTGAGCTGCCAATGTCATATACATATAGATGATGGAAGGAATTATGTGGTGCTCCACAAATTTCATATTCAAGCTAATAAAGAGCTACTAGCATCAAAAGACATCTAGCTCCATAAGATCAATTTATTACAAGATATGTCAAGTTATGAAAGAGCAAGAAGGAGCCGAAAATATATTGAGCTACAAATTTCATCAATAGAAACTATGTACGTAATCATACAATGATTTTATTATCAAACATATATTTGGCACATAGTAGGATCTTTCTATTTTAGTTTTTAGGTAGAATCTCCATTATACTACCTCATTTTACTACTCAACCTGATTCTACCATCTCTTCCCATTACAGATTAAACTGAGGATATTCTGTCATTACTCTGGTTCAATTCTGATTGTTCTCTGGACATCATTTTTTTTGTTCTGTAGTGACTAGGTTATAGCACCACATGGGTTGTACTTCACTTGGTAAACTACCCACTCTTTACATTAACTTCTTTCACACAAGTGGACTGTACATATTCTGCCCTACAACTGAAAATATGGGTCTGTACATATCAAATTGTCCTTCTCTGTCCATATGCTGTTGAAAGTCCTTGACAACCAAAACTGTCTAGTTTGTACAACTGAGTAAGATACCCGTTGGGCATATATTTGGGAGAAAACTTCATCTCTTTCCCACACTCCAAAGTCTTCATACCATCTCTACATCTTACTACTGCCGAAGCATTTATTGCCCAAAATTTTGCACAGTTTTGATATCTTCTTTCAGCCGCATTAAATGCTCAAACGGGCAGAAAAATCTGCCTCTCACTTTCTCCAACGACAGGATTCATTTCTGTTATTGTCTTATTATTTATATAAAGCCTTGCTCATTCATTGCAAGGTGGAGAAGAGAAAAACCAGTAAGAAAAATTTAAAGAACCTTTTATTTCTCAAAATCGTTAACTTTCAATTTCTTCAAAGCTCAAGGAGAAGTTATTATGCAAATCATCCTTATTCAATTTCTTCAACAATTCTTCAGATCAAAGAAGTGTCAAGCATTCAATTGATCATTCAAGAGACATTCTACACTTCATCCCTTTCTCTAATTTAGAGAATCTTGGTTCTATCTTTTTTATTTATTTTAGATTCTTCAATGCTAAATATTTGTGTTTGTGCCAATTTATTGTTGATAGTAATTAAAACTATTTTGATTACATAAAGTCTCAAATTGTATATTTTATTTTGATTTAATCATTGTGCCAATATTGGTTCTCATTATTGTATTAGAAAACAAACTCTATTGTGATTTTTGTTGTAGTGTGCCTCAAGGAAGAGGTGATGTGAAAATTCAAGATCGGATAGTATCTTGGGGTGAAAAAAACCAAGATCGGGTAGTATCTTAGTGGTTAGAAAATTCAAGCTCAAGGTAGTGTCTTGGTGCTTGTAATCCTTGCTTCGGAAAGATGTATTTTAGTGGATTTGGAAATCCTAGAGAAGAGACCTTTAGGTGATGGATGTAGGAGAGTTTTCCGAACTATCCAAAAATTATTGTGTTGTTTTCTCTCTTGCTATTCACGGTTACATATTTTGTTATTGATTATATTATTTGTTAGCTTTACATTGTTATTTTATTTCTGTTGTTCCTACCACCTGACTTCACTATCCTACCAGCAGACTGGGTGATCTTACCAGTCTGACTGTTTTGCAGTTTTGATATATATTCTGTGTGTTAAAATTTAATTACCCTTGACCCTATTCAACCCCTCTAGGGTTCAACAATTGGTAACAGAGCTTGGTACTCTTTTAAATAGGCTTTACATTCTAGAGTTAAAGATCCATGAAAATTTTAATTGAAAATGGTTATTCTATTGATTTTTCTCCTATTTTTCATGATTTTTCAAATGATCATTGGAGGATTAGAATTAAATTTTATATTCAATCCATATATTTTGAACTTTAGGACATTATGGAATTGGTTATAATGTTAGTTCTAAACTGAGAAAAGAACGGAACAAATTTGAAGAGAGACAAAGTGTTGTGAATAAGATTATTTTGGATATCTTGATTATTTCTCTTGGTGAAAGTTTTTCTGAAAAGTTTACTTCTTGTGATAGTGCTTATGAATTATGGAAGATTATCAAAAATTTACAAGAAGAAAAAATGAAGGATCAAATTACAATGAACACTTGTGAAGATAATACATCATCATGTACTTCACCAGACTCCAATTCAATAGAATGTTTTTTCTCCACAATTGATGAAGTAATTCTTCTCTTGAGTCAAACGATATATTTTATCTAGAGAATAATTGATCTCATTCAGTACAAATTGGTTGACACTACTCATGACATTATCCATGATCACTCTGTTAATGATTTGATTGATATATCTCATCATATTGTTAATGAATATAAGAAATTACTATTTAAGCATAAAGAATTGAAAAAAGAAAATGATATGCTTAGATTGGAAATATTAGATTAAGAAATGAAAATGAGACTCCTTTGCTAAATATGATTTATCTTCATGTTCTTATGATTCTTATTTATTCAATATTGATGGCTTAGTGAATGAGATTGAAACTATAATTTCAAAAAATAATATTTTGATTGATTCTTTTAAAGAGGAAGCATGTCTGGATTTTTCTTATGATAAAATTGATGGCTTTTCTTTTGATAAAATTGATGATTTATCTTGTCATGTTAAAAAAGCTATCTTGAGTTTCACAAAAACATATGCTTCATGACAAATAAGGATAAGGTAACTATTGATGATTGTGCTAATTTAGAAGATATTGAGGAATCTTACATTGATCTTATTAATGAATACAAAAAGCTTTGAAAAATGTTCATTTCTTTGAAAAAAGAACATTCATCTTGTCTATTTATTTATGAAAAATTTTGAAGGAGAAAAATGAGTTGCATTCTAAAGTTATTGAGTTTCAAATTGAGAATAATGATTTAAAGATCAAATTGAAAAATTTTACTGATATTGCATCCACTTCTAGTATAACTTATATGAAGAACCTGCCTGGCAGGATAGCTTTAGGTTCTGGTAGGATATCATCCTACCAGTCAAGGACTGGCAGGATGGGTTCAGATGCTGGCAAGATGCCATCCTCCCAGAATAGAAAATTTTGATTTTCATTCTCAGAATTTTTATAATAGCAAGTTTAATATTTGCACTTATTATATGAAGAAATGACATGTAAACACATCATGTTACATTAAAAAAAAATTATTATGCTCCTCCTTTTGTTAAGTGGGTACCAAAACTTACTACGAATGCTCAAGGATCCAAAAGAAAATGGATACCAAAATGCACATCCCAAAATTGTTTTGTAAGTCTGGAGCCTCTTCCAACGTAGAATCAAGTGGTATATTGATAGTGGTTACCCAAGACATATGACGGAAGATCTAAATCTACTTGCAACCCTATTAAATAGTGAAGGTGATGTTAGAATTTTGCCTTATTTTTCAGGAAGAGATGATGGTCCAAGAAAATCCAATTGAGTTAGAGAAGACGATGACTTGAAGCAGAAGAAGCAAATCAAGATGAAACAGTTTTCTTTCAGGCGATTGCGAGTTTTCTTTTTAGGAGGAGTATAAATAGGATTCAATTCCTATTCAATGAAGTTTTGTTTCTAAAGATTAAATGGTCTAGAATTCTTCTAAATCAAGAACATCAACTCCTAATATGATTGATCAAGATTCTTCAAGTATCCAATAGTCAAGATCATCTCATAATCCAAAAAGGAGTTGTATTGTAAAATCCTATAAATAAAGGTTGTAACCCAGCATTGTAAATTGGAGCAGAGGAGCAAAAGAGCAGAAGAAAGTTTTGGTGAACAATGATATAAGGCCCTAAAAAGCCAAGAAGGCTCAAAAAATTAAGAAAGAGAGGAGCAAGGTGAAGGTGCATAGAGAGAAGGTATACTCTTATAATCTAGGCGTAAATTCAAGAGGAAGGTGAACACTCTTGTGTCATCAAGAGGAATGTTAGATTGCTTTGTATCAAGTTTATTAATAAAACTATTTCAAGTTCTTTCCCCATGGACGTAGGCCAAGTTTGGGCCGAACCACTTTAAATTGTGTGTTTTTCTTCTCATATCTTATAATATTGATCTTGTATGCTCAAGGTAATCGATCTAATGGCGTGTTTTGAGATCGTCAATGGGGATCTCTGCATCTCCTAACTATTGGTATCATAATAAGTATGGTACCCCGAGTTATACATGCAAAAATTAGTATCAGAGCATATCATTTTCTTTACAATAATTGTATCAGAGCTGATGGTGTTCGTTCAAAACTCGAGTGCTCTAAATGAAAAAGAAGATGTCATGTCGATGGAGTTTGGCGGACGCATCAAGATGAAGAAAACAACAAGAAAGTTCAGATTTGTTCTAAGACAAATATCGATGACTTTTGGAGTATATTGATCATGGTGGAGTCGTCAAGGCTCAATGATGTTCAAATCTGAACACGGTATACGTGAAGGTGATGATCGGATCATCGCTAATGGAGGACGACAAGACAGACTCGATGAGCTCACGGAGGCATCGTAGAAGGCATCCCATGGAGGCTTGATGCGACAACAAAACAAAAGAAAAACAACAGAGGGTGATGAAGATGATCAATGGACTAGATTAATTGGAAGGTAGATCGTGTGATCGGAAGGTAGATCGTGCAATCATAGTCGGACTCAGACAACCAAGGTATCGAACCCTATATTTTTCAAAGTTCTGAATGTAATGGTGGGTGCAGATCGAGGAGATTCCAATGTCTGGTATAGGTTCTGTACAGATTGGTTAAAGAAACCAACGGAGATCACGGTGAAAGTTATGACAGACTAGTCATGACACGGTGAGATTATTACAGGCATTGGTGAATCTATCAGGTTTGAACATCATCAAGGACAATAGATCTGGCAAGCATCAATACAGTGGTGGATGACAGCCCTGATTGATGTAAGGAAGACCATGGCAGTGTGTGGTGGGAGGGCCCGATAAGTCTATGGCAATTATGTGAAGACGGTAAGTCTCAAGGTTAAAATATCGATGAAAGGTGGATCATCACCAAGTGATCGATGGAATACCATGGCATGACAAGCCGTTGACGATGTTCATGTAAAGTTGGTAAGACCATGACGGAATTAGAGCGAATTGCCTCAAGACCGACAGGGCCCCTTGCCGAGAAGGCGTCACAAAGCGAAATTGGCTGATGGCGGCGGTGATACAATGCAAGATAAGGGAAAGAAACTAAGTAAGAGAGTTTTAATGAAAAGCTTGAAAGGAGCTCACTTCAAGGTGTAACTTCAAGAAAAACTGCAACGAGTCTAAGAGTTGCAGTGCGACTACAGAAAGGGTGCATTCGGGTAAGGCCTGAGATGGCCCAAGACATAGCGGTGAATCCGCCAAATGCCCTGGGGAGAGGAGACAAGATTAAGGCATCACAATATGGTTACAACTAAGGAAAGAATTAAGGTAGTAATTGTTTGGGAGGGAAAATTGAAGATCGAGGAGAACTTCTTTGTTTAATTTGTAAAGAAAATTACAACGGATCAATAATCCTCTTACAAGAGAGGGGAGATATTCAAGCTCAAATCTCCTCTTTGTTTAATGCCGGATTCTTGATGTGACGATGGAAAGTGAATCTTGTTTTCCGTTGACCGAGTGATCGTTAGGACCTTTTGGGAATCCTCTCTTTGGATGGTAGACGAAGTAAAACAGTTTCTGTCTACCAAGAATCTCAAAGAGATTGTAGGCAAAAACGAACTTGTACGCAGCAAGTTGTTAGAAGAGTTGAACTCTCTCTTTCTTTTTTAGCTGGAGGTCTTGGTGCTTCTACGACTTACAACCGAAGTTCTTTTGACCAAGAACTTTTGACTTTTTCCCGACCCCTCTTCCATAGCAAACTGGGCTATTTATAGAGGTTTCAGGGGGTAAACGTGTCCCCTAAAAATACTCTATAATGAGGGTTAACTCCCTCATTACGTGGACAGTAATTGACTCAGTAATGAGGGCAGTTATAACTGAGATGCAGGCTTTGGGCCTTTCGTTTTGCCAATGAGGTGACGCTTGAGAAACGCGAGCTTCTAATCCTGCGTCAAGCTTCACGTGAGACGCGGGCTTTAGACTCTGTGTCTTGGTACTGCAATAATACTGAGACGCGGCTTTCAACCCTCGTCTTAGTCCTTGCAGTGATATCGAGACACGGGTTTCAACCATCGCGTCTTAGTGCTGCGCTAGTGGCAATATTAGCCTTGCGTCTGGAACTTGGACTCTGCTTTTTGCTGACTTATCTTCAGTAATTTTTAGACACCCTACAGAACTCCCTCTAAAGTTTTTGATATTCCGCGGTTGACTGGGACGGATTTCGGAATACTTTGGACTCTAGTTGATCATACTTCTCATGATTGGACTGACAATCATTTGAGATACTCTGAGCTTGATCTTGTCTGGAGTATGGTCATCGTAAGTGTATTATAAAACCCTTTGAATCCACCAGAGATGATCGTAGCGAGTGTCTAGATACGCAATACAAACCTCCTCAGTGCCCTGAGCTAGTTGTTGGTGTACTGTTGAACCAGGGATAAATAGTCGTCTGCTTGTACCAGTGTACTATTGAACTGATTTATAGAAGCGAAGACTGCATGAAAATCGTAGACGCCAGAGTCATGTTGCTCTAGAGACGCAGTCCTCACTCAGAGTGGGTACTGTTGACTATCCTTTTGTCACGAACTCCATCTCATTGGTCCAAAAAAGATATATACCGGTTCTTATCCTAAGTTCGGTATTTCTTGTGGGAGGAACCGTATCTTTTTAAGTACTCTTCTGACCAAATTATTTGTAGATGCATTCCGGATTAGGAGGTTAAGAGTGTTCTATCCTTTTGTCACGAACTTGCATGCGGTGACACTTCGTCCCCGCAAGACTGCTGAAAAAGTGCTACAAAGCGGGTTCTATTGACCCACTTTGTTCAAGGATGCTTATGAATTTTGCAAGACATGCCCTAAATGCCAAATAGTAGGAAGGATCTCAAAACGAAATATGATGCCCCTCAACCCAATTCTAGAAATAGAACTCTTTGATATTTGGGGCATCGACTTTATGGATCCATTTTCTAATTCATTTGGAAACCAATACATATTGGTTGCTGTGAATTATGTGTCCAAGTGGGTAGAAGTCATTCCTTGTAAAACTAATGATAACGCTTCGGAACCCCTCGTGCTATCATCAGTGATAATGTCACTCACTTTTGCAATAGAACCTTTGAAGCTCTTATGCGAAAGTATGCCATAACTCACAAGTTGTCCACACCTTATCATCCTCATACCAGTGGGCGGGTTGAGGTTTCCAATAGACAAGTCAAACTTATCGTGGAGAAAACTGTGAACCAAAACCGGAAAGATTGGTCATTCAAACTTGTAGATGCCCTATAGGCCTACAGGACCGCTTTCAAGACGATTCTAGGAATGTCTCCTTATAGGTTAGTCTATGGTAAAGCTTGTCACCTGCCGTTGAGTTAGAGCACAGGGCCTTATGGGCAATCAAGCAGTTAAATTTTGACTTGACTAAGGCCGGTGACCTTCGGAAGTTACAAATTTCTGAATTAGAGGAGTTAACAAATGAGGCCTATGAAAATGCTAGAATCACTAAAGATAGAGTTAAGATTTTTCATGATAAACACATCATAAGAAAAACCTTTGTCCCTGGACAAAAAGTCTTACTCTATAATTCTAGGCTTCACCTTTTTTCAGGAAAATTAAAATCAAGATGGACTGGGTCAATCGTTGTAAAAACCGTGTTTTCACACGGTGCAGTTGAGATCAGTGACACCAAGAATGGAAATGACTTTAAGGTAAATGGTCAACGCCTTAAACTTTTCTTGGAATCGGTGCCCGAAATGAAACGGTTATGGGTCTTTTTGACCCCGTGTATCGGTAACTTCCATCTTTTCCATTTTTTTCATGCATCTATACATTTCTTTCATACAGGGGACAATGCATGAGATAAGTGTGGGGGAGGGTTAACATTAACATGACTAATATAACAATAAAAATATATATATATAAAAAAAAAACTTTTTGAAAGGTTAGAACAATATTTTGATATATTTTTTGTAAGAAATTAAGTCAATTTTAAGGAATAGGAAAATCATAATTAGGATTTCTTATGCTTAGTCAAAGTCAGATAACTTGTTTGATTTTTATGGTTAGGAAGAAAATTTGTGAAAGTAATTTAGTCTTGATATTTACCTTGACGAAATATGCACACTAAATACACTTACACACTTAGGGTTTAAAAACAAAGACTTTTATGCTTTATAAAAAAATATATGTAAAAAAATAAACAAATCTAATTATTATTAGCTAGGTGCTTTGGCCTAAGCAAGCCTTGATATTTATAAAAGATAATTAGATAAGTTGAAATATATATATATATATATATATATATATATATAAATCCTCTGATTAAGCTGGGTATTTGTGCCTCATGAAGTATGAGTATTCACGCCTAAAACGGGTACATTTTATAAATAAAAACCTTGATTTCGTGGCCTTGTCTGCTCGAGTATTTAAGTCCTTAGGGGTGTTTTCTCACCTGGTGCCCTAAAACTGTCCGGTTTGGGTGTTACCAACTGAAGGCTTGTTACATGAGCAGATTAGAAAGCCTAATGAAATTGAAGAATAAACTCCATCAAAAATAAATATAAATAAGGCATAGGAGTTAATGTTAAAGAACCCTTAGTCAACTTCATAATCACGATGGTGCATACGATTCAGGGTAGATTAATAGACTAGATGAGAGGTACAAATTGACTCCTTACTTTGATTGATGACATGTTTTTGAATAAAAACTGAGTTTCAGAATGAAAAATTTGATATTCTTATAACTTATAGATTACTGAAAGCCTTATAATATACTTCAAATATTTTCTCCTTTAAAAATGCTTTTCGAAAATACCAACATTTTTTATGGATTTTGTGGGTGCAATCCACTGAAAACCCTCACGAGACAAAACTCATCCTCTAGGGGTAACCTAGAGGTTTAACGGCTTATTGCACATGCTCAGTGCAATCGAGTGACCTGCAAAAGTGGTCTAATAATTGATTAAAATTAGTTTGATGTTTTGCTCGAGGGCGAGTAAAAGATAAGTGTGGGGGTGTGATCAGTCACATATATTGCATATTTATTGTCACCTTATCATACTTTTTAGCTAATAAATCATATTAATAAGTTTACTTCTTCTTTGTTAAATGTAGGCCCAATTGCTAAAAGAAAGGAAGGAGAAACAAGCCCAAGAGCCCATCTAATTCTGATTTAATTCAGAATAAATTCGAAATCAAGGAATCAGGGCAAATCTCGGCATATCAGAGAGGTTGAAAATCGGTTAAAAAGAATCCTTCCTGAATCAAGCGGTTGAAGCCAACAATCAAAGGCTGTTTCATCAAATCCTGAAGCTGAATGAGAAAACCAGCAGAAGATATGGGCAAATCACCAAAACGGAAAGTTCCACCAATTGGGTGTGGCCACATGGCCACACCAGGGCCGCGAAAACGCGGCCCTAGCCGCGTTTTCGCGGCTTGTTGAAGTTTGTTGGGGGAGCAAACCCCCCTCTGGTTTTTCCCTATAAATACCAGTTTCAACAGAGAACAAAGGAGCGAAGATAAGGATTAGAATTTTGTTTATACTTTAAGGTTTAGGCTCTTTGTTAGATAGTATAAAAGTTGTATTTTTGTTTTGCGATTTGTAGTTCAGTACAAATACTTGTGAGAGAGAGGAATTATGTGCTTATACTTGAAGATTGAAGTGACATCAATACAAGAATCGAGCTACTTTTTCTTCCACTCATTTTACGGTATGTCTTGCGTTATTTACTTGTATTTTTCTTTAACTTTCATGAGTAGCTAGATCGATTTTCTGGGCTCACTATTATATCTCCTCCAATTCTTCTTTTCTGATTTTAATGAAAAAGACCCAATGAAACATTTGCATGCCTAACTTAAAACCTTTCTTCTTGAAAGTGTTTTTGAAGGCACATGAGGATGGGTTTGGATTTTTAAACTCATACTTCTTTTAAGAACGTCTCTTGAACTTATTTTTATCTCATACTTGCTTCTCGCGCTTGATGATTTAACATTCGATTCAAAATAGTTTCTTAAATAAAAGAGTTAACTTTTCCAACCATCTTATATGCTTTATTTCAAACTTTCTAAAGTCAACCTTAAGTTTTGCCTATGATCAAGTTGAGGCACTAAGGATTTCAATAGAAGAATAAACGGTTGAGTAGTGAGATAGTGAGTCCAGATTTTCTTCTTTATTAAAATCAACCAAACAATTTTTGGGCTTTTTAAATCACCTTCTCCAAAGCCTTCTCTAAAGTTGCAATTTCTCTTTTAATCATCTCCTTCTTTCCATTCTCTTTTCAATTAAAAAACGAGCACAATTCTTTGTTATTAAACGAAACACCGAAAAGCTTTCATCGCATTCCTCCTCGTGTACACGACCCGTTAGCCACAAGCTACACGGTAATTTCTTAACTTTTTAATTGTTCTTTCATTTTAGCAATCATAATTCACGTCTCAGCTTCTTATTGGGCTTCGATGTTCGTGCGGGAATTAAAGTTGATGGCTTTGATTTTTATGCCATTAAATAGGCCTCATCCCTTAACAGTCTATTATTCAGACTGTTTCTTTTTAAGAGCATGCGCTCTGAGGGTCTTCATTTTAATTTATCCTTCTTCCCTTCAAAGGGATGTGTTCCAATGAACAGTAAAAACTCAAAACTTTCATACTTTCCATTAATCTTTTCCAAGGCTCATCACTGTCAAGTGATTTCAAGATCAAAAAGTATCGCTTTAAGTACCCTTTACGGCTGCACCTTGATGCATAAAGTTTAACATCTAGAGGGTTCTTCCGCGGGTAGGAACCGCTTATCGCCATGAAATGCTGAGTTTCTGTTTTCTTGCTCCTCAAAGAGATTCGATCTCTTGATCTTCTCTTGAAGTCTGACTGATGCGCCTGTTATTCGGAAGTCACATCTTTTAGGCTTCTGGATGAAGCGCGAGTCGATTGACCTTTGATTCTAACACAAAATTCTTTGAATACGAGTGTGATGAACTCTGTACCTAGACCTTGAGACGCGAGCTTTGTATACAAGGCTCGCGTTTGAGGTTCTTAACTTAAAGAATTTTAATTCTTTCAGGGCCCTTGGACTTGAATGTGGCAACTCCCGTTTCTCAAACGTGGGTGTGGCGACTTTTGCGTCTTGTTTACCTCGCGTGTCGTATCTTGGACGCGGGTTTAAATCAGACCGCGTTCAGATCTGCGCTGGTTAAATCCGCGTCTGAAGTTCACGACTTCAACCACGTCTGCCCATAAACTTTTCTATTTCTGCCTTAACAGAATTTTAACTTTTTGATTTTTATTTCTTGCAAATTCTGGCAGTCTCAGTAAGCCTTTTGTATCTTCGCTGGGCTCTTGGGAGAATATTTCGACCAGCGATCTTGTTCGATTGGTGAGCACTCGGAGAATCAAAGCTCCTGTCCATGGGCGAGGAGAATTCGCGCGGTTAATGACATCCGTCAAGGCCTTAGTGGACATGACGCACCAGTAATACCTCGGATTTGTCATGGTCACAGTGGGTATGGTGGTGGGTATGGTCTTCTTGCAGGTTACAGGAAAGAGGACGTCACCTGTAAGGTCTCGGATCCTCCCTTCACCAATCTTACCCCCAGAAGTGATATTGACGAAAAACTCATGCTCAGTAGATGACTTTCTGGTGGTGGAGATGTTCATCAGATCATGACCCACACAGTTGGTCGGGTTGAATCAGAAGGTTCTGCTGTATTTCGACCTCGAGAAACACCATTGTTCTCGGTCAGTGATGGGCTCTTCAATGTTTACATCATGTATCAGCATCCGATCATCTCAATTATTGATCAGCCTTTCTTTGGCGCGCTTCCAAACATCTTGTATTTGGAGTGGTGGAAATGCCTCAAGGAGTGAGGCAGCCTTTTACTGAGATAGAGGGACTTCTTTGTACTCCTTTATTGTAACACTCAACCTTATTGTATAAGAGAGCGTCTTGTATCATTTTCATATGTTTGAATATTAATAAAAGTTACACTTTTTTTATCTTCTTATACTATCTTGAATTCCTTTTTCGCATTGAAAATCAGACAAGTAGAAGTAAGAACTTTTGACTTGCTAAAAATGTGATAATAAACAAGTCAAAGTTGGAGAAAACCCCCTTTTCAGGAATTTAAGAATGCTGTCAGAGGTGAGATATTAACTTGACAGGAGTAGGATGGTTTCTGTGGACTTGCCAATTTATAAATAAGAATGACAAGTGAAATTTGCACTCCCACAGAGGATTACAAATGAGTATTCATTAAAGGTTTGGTATTAACTTGACTAGGACTCCGCTGGGGATTTAATGAAAACACTGCTAGAGGTGTAATGTTGACCTAACAATGTTTTTTAAGTAGACCTGTTATTCTGTTGACGAGAATAACAAGTGAAACTAGACCCGCGGGGGATCTAGGAGAACTTTTTCCGTTAGAGGTGTGATATTAACTTAACGGGTTGGATTAAATCTTTTCAGAAGTGTGATATTAACTTGACAAGGACGTGGGTCAGAGGTGTGGTGTTAACTTGACTCAATGAGCGTTTCAGCTTCATTTGAAAAAACTGAAAACATCACTGTCATAGGTGTAATGTTAAACTTGACAGTGAAGGTAATGCTAGAGGTGTAATATTGAACTTGGCATTAGTCATCTCGACTTCGATAAGGAAGTTCGAGGGAAAGTCATTACCATAGGTGCAATGTTGAACTTAGCAATGAACTGGACGCTAGAGGTGTGATGTTAAACTTAGCATCGCTCATCTCAGCTTCAATACGGAAGCCCGAGGGAAAGTGACTGTCAGAGATTTAATATTGAATTTGGCAGCAGCTTAATCACTGTTAGAGATGTAGTGTTAAACTTAACAGTAATTTGTCAGAAATATAATATTAACTTGACAAAAATTGATTTGCGATAGGAGCAATTTGAAGACTCGTCATTCTATTGATGAGAATTGACAAGTGAAGTTTGGAATGTCAGAGGTATAATTTTAAACTTAACAAATTTGAAGACTTGCTGCTCCATGTAAAGGAGGAACAAGTGAAGTTCGTAGTCGCTGGGGAGTATTGAAATTTTTCATTATCAAAGGTATAGTGTTAACATAATAATGATTGCATTTGTGGACCTATCATTCTATGGAAGAGAATTGGTAGAGGCTTTTGGTGGAAAGTAAACTGAACTGTCAGAGGTTTAATATTAACGTGACAACCGTTGATTTCCTGGGGACATGGGAAATTCGACGTTAGATGTGTAGTATTAATATAACAGCGAGGATTTTTAAAGAATTTCGTTGTCAGAGGTTTAATATCAACTTGACAGAATCCACTGGGGAGTGAAAATTTTGATTTGTCAAAGGTTTAATATTAACTTGACAGAATCCAGTTCATTTTATTAGGGAGACGAATACCGGTATTTTTGTAGTCTTACCATTCTGTGGGTGAGAATTGGTAAGAGATTTTGGAGGAGAGAGTGGGACCAAGTCCACTAGGATTTTTAACAAACCCTCAGCTATCAATAGATTTGGCGTATCTTTATCAACTACCGTTTGAGTTGGGCTAGCCATGCTATTCCCCTCAGCATGATGAGTTGTCGAAGACTTATATTGGGCTTAAAAGCCAACATTTTCCTCTATCCTTAGCAGTCAGAGGTGTTGGATATCAATCAGAAGAATAACTAAGCTAAAACCAAAGTTTCGCATTTTGTTTCTTTCTCAATATTTACCTCATGCATCATGATGCGGCCAGTGCTTGATTAGCTTGACACTGATCTACCGTGATGTGACCTAGTAAAGGAAAGAAGCTCTTTTTGGATCTGGAGTTTTGATCAGAGGTGCAGTATTAACTTGATTAGGGGGAAGAGTGCTATCAAGGATAGTATTTCTTTAAGAATTTGCTATTAATTGGCATCATAAGCGTATCACCATATGAGGTTATGAGGTGATACGCTCCATTTGAGTAGACCGACTCTACTACAAATGGTCCTTCCTATTTGGGTTAGAATTTCCCTTTAGTATTATGTGTCATCACTATAAGTCTTTTGACAGCTAAGACAAGATCACCTTTCTTGAAAGTTCGCTCCTTAACTTTCTTGTTGAAGGCTCTGATAATTTGAGCTTGATAGAGCTCGATTTGCTGTTGAGCTTGCAAACGTTTATCATCTAAAGCCTCTAGCTCTTGGAGTCGCAATCGATGCTTCTTCTCATTTGTCATCTCTGCTGTTAAGGCAACGCGTAGAGATGGGATTTGGATTTCTAACGGGAGTACTGCTTCACACCCATATACCAAAGAGAATGGTGTAGCTTTCGTTAGGGTTCAAACCATTATATGATAGGCCCATAAGCATTCACCTAACCTGTCGTCCCAGTCACGTTGGCTTTTCGAGACAAATTTCTTAAGAAGTTTTCCAATAGTCTTGTTGAAAGCTTCTGCGAGGCCATTAGCAGCTGGGTAGTATGTCGTTGAGGACACAGTTTGGATTCTGAACTTATTGTAGAACCTCTGAAAAGCCTGACTGATGAATCGGGGCCCGTTGTCATGGACAATTCGTCTTGACACACTAAAACGGTAGATGATGTGATGCTTTAGGAATTTGATCACATCAGATGTCTTCACCTCCCTCAAAGGAATAGCCTCAGCCCATTTAGAGAAGTAATCAGTTATAGTTAAGATGAATCGATGTCTTTTGGATGATGGTGGGTTGATAGGGCCGACTACGTCCAACCCCCACATCTCAAATGGCCCGGTAGAGGTTGTAGAGTGAAGATATCCTGGTGCTTGATAGATAAAATCACCATGGACTTGGCAGGTGTAGCATCGTTTGGCATAGGTGATGGCATCCGGGATCATCTTAGGCCAATAATATCCTAGTCTTTGGAGTCGATCTCCAAGCTTTAGACCAGGTTGATGAGCTCCACACATGCCATCATGCGCTTCTTGGAGTATTTCTTGTGCCTCTTTTTGTGATAGGCAATAAAGGAGGATCCCGTCATGCGATCAGCGATACAGCGTTCGTGTGATCGCGTTATAATATAATTTGAGGGCTTTTCTTCTAATGGCAGCCGCTTCTTTGGCATCGTCAGGCAGGATGTCGTACAAGGCATAGTCGATGTAAGGGAATCGCCAATCCCTATGCTCTGGGCCAGTTAACGTCTCATTAGCTTCTTTGGCTTGACAGTCTTCTGTTGGCTTTTGGTGATCTTCAAAAGTGACCCTTGGACAATACAAGTCGTGGCTGTAGACAAGTATTTTCTTTACCACTCCAACTGTAAGGGCTAATGAGGTAGCGAGAGATGCCAGTGCATCTGCATGTGCATTTTACTGGTGTGATACATGGTTGATGTAAAAGTTTCCGAACTTCTCGGCCATAGAGATAGTTGCGTTGTAATAGGGTATTAAGTCTTCATGTCTAACTTTGTACTCCCAGCGAACTTGGTTAACGATGAGTTTAGAATCGCCATATGCTTTGAGATTTTTAACACCAATCTCATCGGCGATTTGCATTCCGATCAAGAGGGCATTGTATTTTGCTACATTGTTGGAGCAGGGCCCGGTTAATGAGAAAGCTCGAGGGACCACATGATTCTGTAGGGAGACTAGTACTACCCCCACTCCTACTATGACATGCCCTTGCGGACCCGTTCTCGATGCACCGTCAAAGAAGAGTTGCCACACTTGTCTTTCAAAAGATGTCCGAGTCAGACTGTAATATCCCTAATGTGTCTATACATGATTTTATATATATAATAATTTTTTATATGTATATACGATTTGTATTATTATTTTATGTAGGCTTTGATAATAAATTCGCTATAGATTTCTATTGTTAGTAATAATTAATTTAAATAGTTATTAACATGCAGTTGTTAGTGACTGTTATTATTGTTAGTTGTCCATATTTAGTTATTTTTATTTTTATTTGCATTCTCTATCATCTCTTGGCCTAATCCTTTGAGCCCAAAAATCAAGCCCACACTTATATTTCATTTTTCTTTTCCTTAGCCCAAGTCAAGCTATTAACCCATTACCTCAGACCCACTTCCTGAAACCCAATACCCATTATCTATTAACCCCATATAATCTTAATCCTAAATCTAATCTAAATCCTAACTCCAAATCTCAATCATAACAACCCAATCTCCATCAAATCCTAACTCCTAATAACCAGATTTTAATCTTAACAACTAGATCAAAACATAACTAATCTTAATCCTTTAACAAATCTAATACAAATCCTTAACTAATTCCTAATTTATTTTTCTCTCCTTCTCTAACTCTCCCCAGAACCTTTTGCTTGCCGGACCATCCAAACTTGAGACCGCACCTGGCCACGCCATGCCCCGTCAGAGCCCGATTCGAGCAAACAACCTCAGGCCAAACTCTCTTGGAGCACCTCCACACATTGGCGGAGCTTCTCCACCCTTGGCCTCGGCACCCAAGACCCAGGCCAGCTTTCCCTGGCCGTCTACATCTCCAGCAAGCCGCGATAGCTCATCAACTCCTCTCCCATGTATAAATGTGAGTGTTATTTTCTTCTTCTGCTAAATTTCTTTTAAGTTCTCGCTTGTCAAGGTATAATGCCATTCTAAACTTGCATTAAATTATCTTCTAATATTAATGATTGTACCAATCTTGTTTTGTCTTGTTCTGGTGGCAATCGGAAGTATTCCTCTGAACCTTACAAGATTAAAGTTGGAGATACCTAACTGTTAAAAAGAAAAAAGAAAAAGAAATTACCAATCTTAAAGTTATAGGCTTGTTTTATTTGGGTTTGTTGACATGATGGCTTCATTTGCTTAGCATAGATGCTAGTGGCTTTCCCACATCCTATCCTGCTTAGTTATTTTAGACCCTTGTTGGAGATTAAAATAACAATTTTAAATTAAAGAAAATAATAAAATAAGAGATCAGGCCGCCAAATTTCCAGCAGATATATTTGATTTCATCACCATGGATGTCAACTCCCCTTCACCATGGCCATTGTCTCCTTCCCCCTTACCGTCGGGACTCGTCGGAGCCCGATTTTCTCCGTCGACGAACGCGAGGGTACTTCACTCTTCTTTGGCTTTCCGTCGACGTCCTCCACGACCTCCTCTGCCTCCGCCGGATCGTCCGCCGGTGCGCCGCAAGTTTCCTCGCGGCATGCGTGAGTTTCCTTCCCCTTCCTTTTTTTACTCTATGTAAAGTATTCTCTACAGTCTGTGCAAAAGATACCCGGTTCAACACCAGGTTTTCAAGTCTTACATTTCTCTTCCTTCTCAAATATCAAACTTGGTTGCCATGTTCTTATCAGTATCAGTTTTGTTTCTGGCTCAGTATTATCAAGCTGCGAAAGCAAACAATATGTTAGAAGAAAGTTGATATGCATTATCCAAGTCTTGATACTAGTGCTAGAAAACAATGTCCAAAATATCTCATTACACAGTTATTTCCTATAAAACACAGACACACAAAATAAAGATATGACAAAAGCTGGTTGTGATATGGAGTTCTTGGAGATGCAGGTTCTCCACGCAAACATTAAGTTGTTACATATAATAGTATTGTTTGTTGTCCTTTTTTTCTTTTATCTCCACAACAAAAATTTAAAAGGTTTAAACCACCTAAAACACGAATTATCGTCTCCAACTATCAGTTTCAAATAACTAGACAATAAGAATAGACATACACAAGACATCTTGACACATGACTTTACATAGGATAGATTGTAGTAATAAATGGTTATATAATGTATATCACTGTGCTTTATCATGAATCATATATGCTAGACAATAGTATGATAACTATACTTGATTATGCATGTGTTGTTAGATTTTGCATGTTGCAATATATTTCTCTTTTTATCACTCACTTAGGTCGCTATTGACGACCCTGAGTTTGCTTGCTCAGGTTCTGATCCAGAGACTCTACAGGAGCAGGAGTACTTCGAGTACCTTACTGATCTCCAGTAGACAGATCTTTTCTATCTTCATATGTGAGAGACTTTTATGGTTATGTTTTCTATAATTTTATTATGTTGTAATAAGTGAAACATTTGGTGACATTATGTATTTGATTTCTTCTAACTGGAATAATTGATAAACCTTATCTTTTTGAATTAATGTACTGAGGCTTAACGTATTTGTTTTGAAAATACGTCGCCGGCTCTCGTCACATATCCCTTTTTATGAGTATTATGATTGCGGGGCATGACACAGACAAACTTCAGCGACTTCATCTGAGAGATCCTCGTAAGGTTCGGTTGCTCTCGGATCTAGACGCTCAGCCAGAAAATCTGCCACCGCTTGTCCCTTCACAGCTTTTTGTGGTAAAAAGCGCATTTCATATTGGGATAGCAGTATGGCCCATTTTGCCAGTCGACCGTTTAATGACGATGACTTTGTCATCAGTAACCTCAAAGGGTTGACCTTTGATATGACATTTATAGTCTGGCCCACCAAGTAGTATCGCATTTTTTGGATAGCGAACACCAATGTCAAACATTCCTTTTCGATCGGGTTGTACCGATGCTCGGCTCCAATCAAAGTCCTACTTAGATAATAGATTGCTTGCTCATATCCTTAATCATTATTCCGAGCTAGCAAAGCTCCCATAGAATGATCCATTGCTCGAACGTATATCAGGAATGGTTCCGACATCAGAGCTGTAAGGACCGGTGGTTGCGTGAGGTATCGTTTGATTTCCTTGAATGCTTATTGACAAGCATCATCCCAAATGAATGAGACAACCTTTTTCATCAATTTGGTAAAGGGTTGGCATCTTTCGGAGAGATTTAAAATAAACCTTCGGATGTATGCTAGTTGTCCTTTCAATCCTCTAAGCTCCCTGAGATTCCTTAAAGGTTGCATCTCTTGGACAGCGCAGACATTTTCCGGGTCCAAGTGAATTCCTTTGGATGTTACTACAAACCCTAGGAGTTTACCGCTAGCCACCCCCAGGAAGGATTTGTGGGGTTCATCTTCAACTGATGTGCCCGCATGATTTCAAAGACTGTCTTCAGATCGGCTATGTGGCAACCTTTGGTGCGGCTTTGCACTGCAATGTCGTCAACGTAACATTTCACTGTTTTACGCATGTGCTCATGAAAAATTGCATTCATAACTCTCTGATATGTTGCCCCCACATTCTTCAGTCCGAAGGGCATGACAGTATAGCAATATACCCCCAGTGGTGTCCTGAAAGAAGTATATTTTTCATCATTAGGATACATTTTGATTTGATTATATCCTGAGAATCCATCCATGAAGGACATTCGCTCATACCCGCACGTATTATCAATCATGACATCCGTGATTAGGAGAGGGAATTCATCTTTGGGACAGGCCTCATTTAGATCGCGAAAATCAATGCAAATCTGGATCTTTCCATTTTTCTTGGTAACGGGGAAGATATTGGCTACCCAATCAGGATGTTGCTCCTCCCTAATGAAGCCAGAGTTTATAAGTTTCTTGACTTCAGACTGGATTGCTTCCATTATTTCTAGACGGAACCGTCGCTGCTGTTGTTTGACTGGCTTCGCGTCTGAATTAATGTTAAGGCGATGCATAGCCACTCGAGGATCAAGCCCAGACATGTCCTCATAATTTCAAGCAAAAATATCTATATACTCTCGCACAAGAGATGTTAAATCTTCTTTTTTGAAGGATGATAGGCTTTCGCTTATAAAGATAGGCTTAGGATTAGCCTCATCTCCCAGATTAATCTGGATAACCTTATCTTCCGTGGGTGGTTCGCGTTGTTCGAAGCGAATGTCCCAAAGAGTGTTTAGGTGTTTGATCCAAGGATCTGTATCAGACTGGGTTATTTCTTCATCTCCGTCTTCCAGATGGCTTGTGAAACCATATTTACTTAAAGTTCTCCGAAGATGTTGTCGACACTAATTTCCGACTCCCATGATGACGTGTCAGATTAGTAATTGTGGTATAGTAACTCTTCAGATCTAGAGGCTGACAGCATTGGAGGTGACACATAGCCCAAACCCCTGCGAGTTCGATAGTAATAGTCAGGAGTCTTCCCTTTCGGAATGAAAGACCAGAGTAGTGTTCTTCTTTCTTTGCCGAAGTTCAACCCAAGACCATTTGTCAGATCATATCCCATCTTCTCTATCATTCTGAGTACATTTGGCTCATAATGAGAGAACTAAGGCGATTTGTTCTCGCTTTTTGAGTCTTCGCGAGACATCAATTCGTACTTAATTCTTCTGAAAAGAATTAGTTTTTGGCCTTTGCGACTTGCTAGCACCATGAATACTGATTCTTGCACATCACCGACATCTTGGTACGTTTTGAGGGATGACTTCATTGGTACTTGCAATGATGTCAGAGCATCCATTGTCGACCAGGGGTTATTATCTACCTCGGCACTAGTGTCTGATGGTACTGAATCAGAAGCGAACACAGAAAGGTAAGCCAAATTTAATTCTTCATTAATATACCACCCCCCTACTGATTGTTATACATATTTGCATATTTTACCACTTCCATACCATGCATATTGTATATAAAAATGTGATTTTTAATCCTTTTCTCTCTATTTTTGCAGGTCCACAACTGAAATGAGAGAAAGCCCAAAAATCACTTTAATTAGCAATAATTAAAGAGATTAATTCAAAAGCCCGAAAGAGCCCAAGTTTAAATCCAGAATCAGGAGAGATCCTCGCGCCAACTCAATCTTCCAGAAGGCCACGTGGATAACAACCTCGTAACAAACTCGTACCAGAAAGTTGTTACCCAACAGCTTTAGTTGAGCCGCAAAATCCGGGATTTTGCCGCCAAATTGCGGCAGTTGGAAGTCTGTTGGAGCTCCGGATTTGCTCCAACAACCTGGCTCTAGATGCTTCTCTCTGAGGCTATAATACAGGACCAGGGCTTGCGCAACAGGGTGTGGAAGAGAGATTAGAGATTAGAGATTAGATGCTTGTATTTTTGTAGGATTTTTGTAGTACTCTAGATCTTCTTCCTCCCTAGAAATTCTGCAAAAGAGAGTTGTAAGAGAGAGAAAGCTTGTGTAGACCAAGGTGTGACAACTTGTGAAGTAAGGATTGATCCATTCTCTTCTTCTCTACTTGAGCATTTTCTAGTATTACTTACTTTCTTTACTTCTAGCTTTACTTTACTTGCAATTTAATTCATGCTTTGCTTTTCTTTTATTGTAATGGCTAGTAGCTAATTCTTTCTTTTCATGGCTAGCTAACCACTTACCTTGCTAACTACTAACTCATGGGTGATTGCTATCTTTAATCTTGCAAGTTGTATGGTCTTCTCTTCTCCGATGGGTTACTTTCATTGCTTGACAAGTATCTTGTTGTAATTCTCCATATGATTCATGTGTGCCTCATTTAGAGCCTTGTCTAGAACAAGTGCCTTGATGGAACATGGAGATGGATCACCAATATGCTATTTGTTGTACAACTTCTTTACTTCCATTAATGAATGTTGTATCTTCTTCCTTAGCATCCCTTGAGTGTAGCTCTTTTGATTCCATTATTGAAAGTCTAATTTGTAGGCCAATGACATCTATGAGGCTACAAGACAAGTCCAAGAATGATTACCCGTCATCCAAGTGGGAAAGTAATTAGACCAACACACAAGACAAATCTACGCCGATGAATCAACATGAGGCATGCATTTACCATCACGGAGTTTAGTAAGTTTTTAGCAAGGAAGTAAGGTTAGCTAGCCATGGTTTTCTCATCTTAAATTCTTTCTACAAGTTTTCATTCTTTTAGTTGTAATCCCAAAGCCAATCTTGTTTTGATTTCTTTTCATTTTCCATCATGCACAAATCAACCAATTCTTCTATTTTCTTTTCCATGTTTCTTGCATTTGTGTAAATAACAAAGAAGAATCTTCGTTTTCTTTCTTCACTACGAACCGTAACGCTTCCATCGCTAGCTCTCCCTGAGAATCGACTCGGTATAGCCCTTGCTATAACGGAGATTGGAAAGGGTATATTAATCATATCAAATACATTTGTGGAGTGATCAAAGCACAAAGGTTGTTTCTAAACCTTATTTCTCTTTTCATTGAATATATTTTGTGTGCAAATTATACTCCACAATACAACACCCTTCCCGTCCTAAACAAATTTTGGCGTCGTTGCCGGGGAGAGCAACGGTTTTGATTTCAAGTGAAGAACTAAACGAATCTTCTTCTCTGTTGCAGGTTACAAGTTGAAGAAACAGGAAAATTTGCATTGCAGAAACATATAAGTGGACCTGGGCCTCTGCTCTAGAAAGCAGAGACCAGGATCCCTCCAAATTGCCGCAAATTCTGGGTTTTTGCCGCAGAATTACGGCAAGGAGGAGTTGACTTCTGACCAGTTTTCTGCAGGGCTTGCTTCTCTGCAAAATACAGCTGCTGCAATACTTAATTTCTTGTATTCGTCACCTTATATCTGCTAATAATCAACAGTAAAAAATTGGTTGTTAACGTTAAAAATTGTTTAGACATTTGCATACTAGGTACGTGTCTTTTCAATTCATTTACTTTTACTGTTGAAGAGTGCTGGAGGTAAGGTACGTACGCATTGCATATTGACTAGGACTCACTCTTTGTTTGATTTAAATAAGCTTTGAGTGAACCTTGTTTGTTTATATCGTACACTTGCACAAATCAATTCTAAGGGTATAACCCATAAATAAGATAAGGTGGGGATTTTATCACCCTTTCCTTAGCCCACAAATCATTTTCCCAAGCACTATAATCCTAATCTTCTAAATAAAAATTTGCTAGACGTTGGCCCTAGGGACATCTCGGACTCACTTAGGAGATTATCCTAAGGGGGAAAAGTGTTGGAAATTGACTTTTGTAAAATCAGTGTCTAGGAAAGGGATTGAGGGCCGAAAGCCCGAAGGTTGCTGGTTACTTACTTAAGGAACGTCTCTGACGGAAAACCTCCCACCAACCTTGCCCTTTCCTGGCTGATTAGCTTATAGTCAAAGTCTACACTAAACCTCCTGTGGACGATCTAATCAGTTAGGAGTCGTCTAGGTCCAAGAATCCTAGAAGCTTGGATTGATTTTTCTTTTTAATTGTTTGTTATTTTCTCTTTTTCGCTGGTGTGATCGGTGCACGTTGTTTGTGATTGTATATGCAAGAGTGGTTCCGTGATTCAGAATCTGCAAGACTTGTTAGACTTTCTACACTTGCACTTACACAACCACTTGACATTATGGAAAACAACGTCTCACTTCAAGATCGATTTTATCCGATTCGCACCTCCCTTCCATCTTGCATTCTTCTCCCTGAATCTAATGGAAATCACTTCGAGCTGAAATCGCAATTCATTAATTCACTTTTCCGATTCCATGGTCTTGAGTCTGAGGACGCATACCTCTTTACTCGTGAGTTTGAAGAGGTATGCCAAATGATGAGAATTTCCCAATTGACCGAGGATGCTGTTAGGTTACGGTTCATACCGTTTGCACTTAAGAATTTAGCTAAGAAATGGCTTTACAATCTTCCCGTCAGTTCCATATCTTCGTGGGAGGATTTTGTAAAAGTCTTTCTTAAGAAATTCTATCCTATCCACAAAACAGCCCTCATGCGCAAGAATATCATGCAATTCAAGCAGGACCCAAAAGAACCTTTCTGGAAGTATCTTGAGCGTTTCAAAGACCTTCTAGCCCTATGTCCTCATCACGGCGTAGAGAAATGGCGTCTGTGTCAGATTATCTACGACGGTCTAGATTACCAAATAAAAACCCTCCTTGAATCCATGTGTCAAGGGGAATTTTTGAAGAAAAATGAACATCAGGGGTGGGATCTCTTTGAAACCCTAGCTGAGAAAACCATTCAGTGGGAGTCATGTCCTGATAAATCCACTCCCACCACTTCTAGAACTGGTACACACTCCATAGAATCCTCTATAGCTGCAGAAACCAAGATCACACAATTGATGAAGAGGATAGAACTGCTTGAGTCAAAAGGAAATTCTATTGTCAATCAGGTCAACCCATTGCCTGTCATCAAACCGGGTTGTACCTATTGTCATGACCTTAACCATGTCTTTGAGGAGTGTCCTTTGTATCAGCCCCAATCATATCAGGAGAACCTGAATGCAGCTTTTACCAGACCCCCATACTCCAACACATATAATTCGGGATGGCAAAACCATCCAAATTTTTCAAGGAGTCAGTCTGGTCCTGAGCATCATAGGCCACCACTTCCACATCCTTATAATGCTCAGTCTCACACATCCAGTTTCAATCATAATTCACTGTATGTTCATCCATCTCAAAGTCCACCACATTCACAACCATATCAGAACCCACCATATTACCATTTACAATTCCAATCTCCATATCATCAACATCCACCCCAGAACAATTCAGATGATAAAATATCAGAGTTGATGAAAATGATAGAATCCTTAACTAAGACCCAAGCTTCAATGATGAACCATCATCAACAGGATATGGATAGAATTCAGGTCCAATTAGGGCAATTGGCTAATGAGAGACAAAAAGGTATGCTTCCACGCCAGCCAGTGCCAAATCCCAAACATCACTTCCCTTTAAATGAAGTGAAAGATTCAGGACCCAGTCAATGTCATGCTATTCATACCCTGAGATCTGGAAAACAAGTCGATAATAAGGTTTCTAGTCCACCATCTCATTCAGCACCAAAGCCAACACCTCCTGTCCCAATGCAACCAGCTTCTGACAAACCATCTTCTAGTACAGAGCCATCCACTTCCAAGACCAAGGGTAAAGAAAAGGTAGATGAGCAACCCTATAAGCCTGTAGTACCATCTCCAAATAGGCTTAAGAATCCCAAGACAAATGCTCACATGGAGAAGATAAAAGAAATGTTCAATAAGGTCCAAATCAATGTCCCTCTTCTTGATGCCATACAACAAGTGCCATCATATGCTAAATTCTTAAAGGAAATGTGCACCAAGAAGAGGAAAACACAAGTCCCTAAAAAAGTCTTCCTAGCATCATCCATCAACGAGCTGCTCAATGGTCCACTACCTGTTAAATACAAAGACCCAGGGAGCCCCACCATTTCATGCATCATAGGACAGACTACAATCAATAGGGCACTTCTTGATTTGGGGGCCAGCATCAATCTCCTGCCTTTCTCTATGTACCAACAATTGGGGTTAGGTGATCTCCGTCCTACCCAAATGACTATCCAATTGGCTGATCGCTCTGTCACTAGACCCCAGGGGGAAATTCACGATGTCCTTGTCAAAGTTGGGGAATTCATTTATCCTGTTGACTTTGTAGTCCTTGAAACAAAACCTGTGTCAAATTCCAATCAAAGGGCTCAAACTCCTGTCATTTTGGGACGACCATTCCTGGCTACTGCAAATGCCATCATTAATTGCCGGAATGGATCAATGAGGTTAACCTTTGGTAACATGACTCATGAACATAATGTCTTCCACACACAACCTCGTAAAACACAAGATTAAACATTTGAGATTAGCTTCATTAGTAACAATTGTGAGGAAGAAGGTGAAGATCCAATAGATGAGTCACAATCTGGTGATTCTCTTATCCGAGTACCCTTTCAACAGGGGAAAGTTGATTTGGATATTTTCACTTTCAATGAGCCAACTGTGACTGTATCTGAACCTCCGATTGATATATCCTTTGACGACCTATTTTTTGAGGAGATTATGTGTCTAGAAGAATCAACTCGGGGTAGGATTGCTGATTGTCCACTTCCGGATGTTGACCTGAGTTTCGAAGAATTATTTGGAGAGGAGCTTGAATTTCTGAATAATGGACAAAACGATGTGCTGAATAAAGAAGGTGGTGAGGAGGAATTCTTGAGTGAACAAAATGGTGAGATATGGTGGACAACAATGAATTGAAACTGGAAATGCCGAGAGTTAAGAATATAATGCGACACGTTTCCCAATTAAACCCGAGAAAGAGAACACACTGGAATGACGGGAAACGGGCCAGAGGGAAACGGCCAAAAGATAGCCCAGGCAGTGAACCCACTTGTACATAATCTTTGTAAATATTTTTTTCTTTCTTTTTGTAATTTTGTAAATAAATAAAAAAAACAAAGGAAATAAAAAAAAATGAGGGAATTTTAAATTTTAAGTTCCTAGGTTTCTTCAAAACTCCTTCTTTCAAAATTTCAAAGTCCTAGGTCACTCCAACTTCCCAAGAGTCAAAACTCCCTTTCCAAAACCACAAATTCCAAAGTTGGTAAAATTCCTTTTGACTTAGGGATAGATTTGGAAATCTCTTAGCTTTTTCCCTCCTATAAATAGGAATTCTGCCCGACCTTTCTCCCTCACAAGCAAAAATCTCCTCAGATCTGTAACTCTCTCTCAAAGCGCCGCCTCTGCAATTTTTCTCTTCCTCTGAATCTTCTTTACTGCCGCAAAACCACGGCCCCAGCCGAGAATAGGCGGTAAACCTGAAGCCTCCTGCGCACAGAAAAATTCTTCACCAGTCGATCTGAAGCACTGGTGGCCGATCTGGTGCTACATCTTTATTCAGACCTTCCTGTACTCACTGCAGAGATCGAACTTTTTCCCCCCACGAGCTCCGGGGGCGGTTCGAATTCAAATCTCTTCTTTTTATTGCTTTGTTCTTAATTTATATCATGGCACCGTCTATTTTCATTGAGAAAGACTTTGGAAGAATATTGAGTGATGCAAATGGCTATGGGTATGTGTTTCTAGAAAGAATTAGGGCTTGGAATTGGTACACGTTAGTATACGACAACTCTGAGACCGATGCATTTTATTGTCCCGAATTGGTGACAATGTTTTACACTCACATTGACCAAGCATCGGTTGATCTGCAAACATACCAGTTTACTGTACACATGCCCACAGGAAACTTACTTGTCACGCTTCCTCTTCTTGAGGAAATCACTAATGTTCCAACCATCACACAACACAGTGAGCCTCTCCCATTGATTGAGTATATGACTGTTATGGGGGCTCGTTGTACTGAACAGGATCGTGGGCTGAAGGCTAGCACCACGTTTAGAAATATTCATTGCGTTGGACGTTGGATCCAACGCAACATTTTAGGGCTAGAACATCAATCATCCTTTAACAGACCTGTGTTACAAATTATACATGATTTAATGACTCGTCAACACACTGTTTGTTTAAATAAAGTCATCTTCCATGCACTCATAGCCAACTCTTCACGCACACGTGGTGCCAAATACTCCCACCCCATCTTGGTTACACGTCTGTGTAGGACTTTCCTACCAGACAGTGTCTTTGATTCATTCAACCGAGTGTTGTTGCACCTGAGAGACCTACCGGTTCGTATAATAGTTGTTTACACGCGGTCTGGACTCCTACTGTCCAGCCCGAAGATGTCCCGGTAGAGTCCTCCTCTGAGGAGAGTCTTGAGGAAGAAGATGAACCTGAGTTTTGGAGGCAGGATCCCCCAGTAGAGTCACGAGCTTTCATGTCCTCCATCTGGAAGGGTATGAAGAAAATCTTTAGGGGACAAGTGAGGCTGAGGAAGAAGGTAGAGGAGCAATCCTCTCGGCTAGATAGTATGGAGGCAGCATTGAGGAGATCACAGTCGGCTGGACCTAGCACCACCGCGGGTCCAAAACGACGGAGGGAGTAGTGTCGTTCCTTTTATCTATTTCATGCATTCTTTTTATCTTGCATACATTGAGGACAATGCATGAGATAGGTATGGGGGGTAGATGCTAACATAGGATTTTTCACTTTCTTTTTAGGCTTTTATTTTTTAGGATTTTTCACTTTCTTTTTAGGTTTTTATTTTCTTTTAGATTTTACCTTTCTTTAGATTTCTACTTTCTTTTTAGATTTTACTTTTTCTTTTAGAAAAATAAAAAAATATAAAAAAATAAATAAAATAAATAAATAAAAAAAAGAAGAAATTCTTTGATCCATGTTTAAAGAATCAAACTTGAAATTTAGGGATTAAGGAAGCTCTAAATTAAGATTTCTAATTATAAGTTGAAAATAGGAGTTTTGTTAGATTTTTAGGTTAAGTAATAAAGGATTAGAAAAATTACTAGATTTTAATTCTTTCTTTGGATATAAACATTAAACATATTGAAGGATTAATCAAAGACTTTGTGATTTTATTTACATATATATATAATAAAAAAATATAAAAAAAAGGGATGTACATAAATAAATAATAAATACTTAGCCACTGACTAAGCTGGTTAGCCGTGCCTCAAGAAGCATTGCCGATCACGTCTAAAGGTGGTTAAGTCCTTAAATTCCTTCGTGGCCTTTTTTACTCGAGACCTTAAACCCGAGGGATGTTTTCTCATCTGGTGCCCTAAGACCGTCTGGTTTGGGAGTCATCGGTTAAAGGCTCGCTACAAGGGTAAACTAGAAAGCCTAAGGATGCTAAGGAAATGTAAATAAATAAACATTGTAAATAAAATTAAAAAAAATATTATATATATTAGTAAATAAATGAACTTAGTCTAAGAAAGATCCTTCATATTTATAGATGTATATATCCTAGGATTGATGCAAAATCCGGTTTTTGATCTTTTCCCTAAAATCTTAACCTAAGCTAAAAACAAAATTCCAAATAGACACTTATAAGAGGAATGAAAAGTTTAGGGTAACCTGAAACCTATAACTCAAGTTAGAATCTTTAAAACATGGATCAAAAATTTTCACTAACCCTTTTATTTTTCTTTATGGATTTTGTGGGTGTAATCCGCTGAAAACCCTCAGGAGACAACACTCCTCCTCTAGGGTAACCTAGAGGTTTAACGGCTTGTTGCACGTGCTCAGTGCAATCGTGTCACCTACGAAAGTGGTGTAATAAATTAGTTAGGATTTTCTTTTTTCTTTCTTTTTCTTTCTTTTTTGCTTGAGGACGAGCAAAAGCTAGGTATGGGGGTGTGATTGTTATACATATTTGCATATTTTACCACTTCCATACCATGCATATTGTATATAAAAATGTGATTTTTAATCCTTTTCTCTCTATTTTTGCAGGTCCACAACTGAAATGAGAGAAAGCCCAAAAATCACTTTAATTAGCAATAATTAAAGAGATTAATTCAAAAGCCCGAAAGAGCCCAAGTTTAAATCCAGAATCAGGAGAGATCCTCGCGCCAACTCAATCTTCCAGAAGGCCACGTGGATAACAACCTCGTAACAAACTCGTACCAGAAAGTTGTTACCCAACAGCTTCAGTTGAGCCGCAAAATCCGGGATTTTGCCGCCAAATTGCGGCAGTTGGAAGTCTGTTGGAGCTCCGGATTTTGCTCCAACAACCTGGCTCTAGATGCTTCTCTCTGAGGCTATAAATACAGGACCAGGGCTTGCGCAACAGGGTGTGGAAGAGAGATTAGAGATTAGAGATTAGATGCTTGTATTTTTGTAGGATTTTTGTAGTACTCTAGATCTTCTTCCTCCCTAGAAATTCTGCAAAAGAGAGTTGTAAGAGAGAGAAAGCTTGTGTAGACCAAGGTGTGACAACTTGTGAAGTAAGGATTGATCCATTCTCTTCTTCTCTACTTGAGCATTTTCTAGTATTACTTGCTTTCTTTACTTCTAGCTTTACTTTACTTGCAATTTAATTCATGCTTTGCTTTTCTTTTATTGTAATGGCTAGTAGCTAATTCTTTCTTTTCATGGCTAGCTAACCACTTACCTTGCTAACTACTAACTCATGAGTGATTGCTATCTTTAATCTTGCAAGTTGTATGGTCTTCTCTTCTCCGATGGATTACTTTCATTGCTTGACAAGTATCTTGTTGTAATTCTCCATATGATTCATGTGTGCCTCATTTAGAGCCATGTCTAGAACAAGTGCCTTGATGGAACATGGAGATGGATCACCAATATGCTATTTGTTGTACAACTTCTTTACTTCCATTAATGAATATTGTATCTTCTTCCTTAGCATCCCTTGAGTGTAGCTCTTTTGATTCCATTATTGAAAGTCTAATTTGTAGGCCAATGACATCTATGAGGCTACAAGACAAGTCCAAGAATGATTATCCGTCATCCAAGTGGGAAAGTAATTAGACCAACACGCAAGACAAATCTACGCCGATGAATCAACATGAGGCATGCATTTACCATCACGGAGTTTAGTAAGTTTTTAGCAAGGAAGTAAGGTTAGCTAGCCATGGTTTTCTCATCTTAAATTCTTTCTACAAGTTTTCATTCTTTTAGTTGTAATCCTAAAGCCAATCTTGTTTTGATTTCTTTTCATTTTCCATCATGCACAAATCAACCAATTCTTCTATTTTCTTTTCCATGTTTCTTGCATTTGTGTAAATAACAAAGAAGAATCTTTGTTTTCTTTCTTCACTACGAACCGTAACGCTTCCATCGCTAGCTCTCCCTGAGAATCGACTCGGTATAGCCCTTGCTATAACGGAGATTGGAAAGGGTATATTAATCATATCAAATACATTTGTGGAGTGATCAAAGCACAAAGGTTGTTTCTAAACCTTATTTCTCTTTTCATTGAATATATTTTGTATGCAAATTATACTCCACAATACAACACCCTTCCCATCCTAAACACCTACATCATCGGCGGTGTTAATAACATCGAGCTCATTAATGCTTGTTATAAGTGGATCTAATTCCCACATGCACTCTTCTTCCAGCTCCGGCTCGGTGTCAGCTTCGTTACCAGAGTCTGTTTCCTCTGGTTGTAGATCCTCATTTGTTTCTAGAGGGTCTTGGTATAGGAGAGAGTCTGTGAAATAGTTCTCTACCCCCTTAAACGGATGCCTTTCGGCAATCAATGTTCGGACTTTTCCACTTTCGTCAATGTACTTCATAACTTGGTGGAGAGTGGAGGTGACGATGGAATTATGATGAATCCACGGTCGTCATAGTAACAAATTGTATGAAGTGTCGGCGTCGATCACATAGCCCGTCACTTCAGACTTTAGTTTCCCGATTTGACATTTGAGCTTGATCTTTCTCATTGGGCGCGTACCATTGGCGTTGAAACAATAGATAGTAGTCTGGGTAGCGCTCAATCGGTGGGTAGGGATCCCTAAGTGCTGCATGACCCGGCGAGGCATGATGCTCAACGCGGATCCTAGATCTACCTGAATGTGGCTTACTTCAGACCATCATATATACCCTGTGAAGTACAGGGGCCGATCATGTTTTCCCTTGACCTGCATGTCACCTGACGTGAAGGTGATGCAGGGAGCATTTTACGAGGCATGAAGGCAATCCTCTACATCTTCCTCCTATAGTCTAGCCAGGATCTGGGTCATGAAGACCTCAGCATTAGTTAGGGATTCCCTCAGAGCTTCTCTTGTTGACTTTGATAGCCTCAGGAGCTCGTAAAGAGTGATTCTGGCCGGGATATTAGCCAGTTGAACCAGGATGTCAAAGCGGTAAGGTGTTGTGGATCCTTCCGCGTTATCCTTTGGGAAAGCCTTAGAAAACTAAAGCTCTTTCTGCTTCTCCACCAGTTATTTCGTGGAGGGCTTGGCTGACTCTATAGTGAGTTTAGGAGGACTTGTCACCATCTCTCATACTTTTTTAAATATGACTGACCCGAACGAGTTTCTGTCACGAGTGGTTTATTAAGTTCTGCAGTAAGAACGATTGTTTCCTCTTCTGAATCAGTTAGTGAGGGAACATCGGTTTTTGCTTCTTGGGAAGAAGCGCACACCACATTACAGGACGAAGTTTTCGCCTTGCCTTTGGACATTCTGTTGGTAACAGTAGTCCATTGCTGGCTGTCCACAAGATCGGGATGAACCCACATAACTTCCCCCTGAGGTGTGGGGACAGGTACAAGACCCTTCTCTTGTTGATGATGGGGGTCCATATTGATCATTCTTAGTTCCCCTTTCGGGATGGGAACTATTTCGGACAGTGCTGGAGGCTGTCTTCCAAACTGAAGGAACGATGTCATATTAGCTGTCACTTTCTTTCTGCTCTGGACGGAGCTTTAGTACCTCTGCATCAATTAGAGCTTGAAGAATGTCTTTGAAGACATAACAGCTCTTGGTGGGGTGCCCCAACATCCTATGATACAGGCGGTAGTTAGGATTATCAGTTTTACTGACTTCTTCAGGACGTCTAGTTTCAGGAAGCTTCAATCTGTTGCTCTTGTTGAGTACCGTGAACAACGAATCAATATATTCGTCTTTAAAGAAATACTGCTTGTTGGTGCATGGCTGACTTGAAGAGCCACTTCCCCTGACCGGCTGAGGTTTGATAGGGGATTTTGTCTCCGTTGCCAAATTATCTTTTCTTGTTGATTGAAAAGATGTTTCTAGCATACGCCTTGTCAACTTCTCGGGCCTGGGTTTGTTTTCTTCTGCTTTAACCCTGGTGATAATTTCTTCTGCCTGTTCACCTTGCTGGACCAATTGCTTTCAGGTGCGGCTTTCAGCAACTCCTATTTGGGATAGGAGTGACGTTTGTAGATTGTGGCGGCATGTTTCTACCAGGGTGGCCTGGGTCATACCGTTAGGACATCGGAGTGGCATGTTCCAAAATCTCTCTACAAATGATTTAACTGACTCTTCCTTTCGCTGCTTTGTGGCCAGGAGAGTAGGCATTGTGATCTCTGAGTCATCTTCGAAGAAGCGTGTCAGGAAGAGCTTCTCCAGATCACTCTAATTTTTAATAGAGCCTTATGAGAGTTTCATGAACCATTCAAAGGCAAGCCCCTTTAGAGTGCCGATGAATAGACGTGCCAAGATGGCATCATTGTCTATCACGTTTCCCGTTTGAGACTTGAACTAGTAGATATGTTAGTTCGGGGACCCTTTGCCGTCAAAAGCCTGTAGGGTTGGAGCTTTGAACTTGGGAGGGTAAGGAACAAGGTCCCACTCGGCCGGATATAGCCGGACCACTCATGCTTCTTGGAGGCCTTTCCGATTGGTAAGGGCTTCTAGACGGTGCTCCAGTTGATTCATTCTTTTAGAATGACTATTCCCATGTTCCGGGTTGCCATCCTCCTTAGACGAGGATTTAGATGACTCGGATCAGATTGCTTCTTCTCCTCGATATGTACAGAAGATGAGCTTTCTCTCTCTTTCTGTTTGCCTTTGGACTTTTTAGAAGAAGTTTTGGCGGTTGACTTCCTCTTTTCCTCTAGCAATTGTGCCAGCATCTGTTTGATGGAGTCGATGGATTCTTGTTGAGCACGAATCATCTCGAATTGTTTCCTCTGGACCTGGGCTTGTTGTTCAAAGCGCCTGGCTGACTCTTCAGGAGTATTTGTCATGCACGCGAAGGCTTCCTTCTCTATGGAAGAGTTCGAAGCCTGCGATTCTGCAATGACGGAATGTGATTCATTTACTTCAATGCCCCTAACTAGGGCACTGTATTTGATCGGGGCAACCGCACTAGTCCAAGTGCGAGTATGCCGATACACTCCTTCTAGTTTCGTGTCAGACTCGTCAGAGCTGCCTGCTAGTTGTTTTCCTCTGCTTCTGCTTGTCATGTTTACAGTGACTTCAGGGTACTCCATGTCAGAGAAGGTCCTCCTCCTATAGGAGCGATACCTTTTGACTAATCGGGAGGTTGGGATCAATCGTCTGAACACCGACTGTTTGCTTGTATGTAAGCTACAGCGGCATTCAGAGAGCATTATCGTGATGAGCCGTTCAAAGTAACAAGTCAAAATGATCTGATTAGCACTCCTTTTCTTCATCAAAGAATCTCTTAGATCTGTCGGAGGGAGATCAAAGAGATCAGCCTCGGGTTGTCAGGGCTTTTCACCTTCTGAGAGTTATCCTTGCGTCGTAAAGCTGAGACGTAGGGTTCTGAGACGCGGAGTTCACGTCCTGTAAGACAGATGTGGCTCTCGCGTTTGGCTCTGAAACGTTGGTCTCGCGCCTCTGCTGAGAAGAGACGCGGACCTCGCGTTGCTGATTGTCGCATTTGGCTAGCAACACTTGAGAAACGCAGGCCTTCTGAGCCCCGCGTATAACTATAGAGACGCGGGTCTCGTGTCTCAGATGAGAGGCACGGACCTCCCGCTGCTGAACATTGCGTTTGAGAAGTGGAGCTTCAGAAACGCAAGTTTGGTGAGCCTCGCGTTTAGGTTTCCAAACGCGGACTTCGCGTGTCTGATGTGATTCAGAAGAGACGCGGGCTTGAACCTCGCATCCTATATCTGTTGGACAGATAGTTGTTCTCGCTTCTCATGCCTATAGTTGACACACACGTAGTCTCTGTCGTCGCTCAGCATTCCGATTACACGGTACGAGTTGATGGGAACCCCGGTGACCTGAAACTGAGGAAGAGGACGGGTATAAGCGGCTGAGCATCAGCAACGTTATCCTCACGGGTCTCATGAGAGACATTGACGTGGGCGTTATGTATGATGCGATTAGCCGCGTCTGAGGGGATCTCAGAGTGAACTAGAGAGCGGGTCCTCAAGGAGACCTTGCGGTACTACCGCGCTCTGGGGCTCTTGGAGCTGGAAGAGAGGAACTCTTCATATTTTGCCTAGTCGAACTCGACAATGAGTGACTCGACCATTTTTCCCATGTACTTGACGTCATCTTGCACCACAACTTGCTCATCGGTAGAGAAAATGTTCCCCAACGGAGTCACTATCTCTTGTTTGGGAGGGAAAATTAAAGATTGAGGAGTAACTTCTTTGTTTGATTTGTAAAGAAAATTACAACGGATCAATAATCCTCTTACAAGAGAGGGGAGATATTCAAGCCCAAATCTCCCCTTTATTTAATGTCGGGTTCTTGATGTGGCGATGGAAAGTGAATCTTGTTTTCCATTGACCGGGTGAACGTCAGGACCTTTTGAGAATCCTCTCTTTGGATGGTAGACAAAGTAACACAGTTTCTGTCCACCAAGGATCTTAAAGAGATTGTAGGCAAAATGAACTTATACGCAGCAAGTTATTAGAAAAGTTGAACTCTCTCTTTCTTTTTTAGCTGGAGGTCTTAGTGCTTCTACGGGTTACAACCGACGTTCTTTTGACCAAGAATTTTTTTGACTTTTCCCGACCCCTCTTCCATAGCAAACTGGGCTATTTATAGAGGTTTCAGGGGGTAAACGTGTCCCCTAAAAATACTCCATAATGAGGGTTAACTCCCTCATTACGTGGACAGTAATTGACCCAGTAATGAGGGCAGTTATACCCGAGACACAGGCTTTGGGCCTTGCGTTTTGCTAATGAGGTGACGCTTGAGAAACGCAAGCTTCTAATCCTGCGTGAAGCTTCATGTAAGACGCGGGTTTTGAACTCTGCGTCTTAGTGCTGCAATAATGCTGAGACGCGGGTTTCAACCCTCGCGTCTTAGTCCTTGCAGTGATGTCGAGACGCGGGTTTCAACCCTCGTGTCTTGGTGCTACGCTAGTGGCGATAATTAGCCTTGCGTCTGGAGCTTGCACTCTGCATTTTGCCAACTTGTCTTCAGTGATTTTTAGACAGCTTACAGTAATCTAAAATCTCAAATTGTTTTGTTAAAGGCTTGAAAAGCAAGTCAAGGTAGAGATTATTAGGATTTTGTCTTATTTTTCAAGAGAAGATTATGATCAAAGATAATCCAATTGAGTTGAAGAAGACGGTGGCTTGAACCAGAAGAAGCAAATCAAGGTGAAACAGTTTTCTTTTCAAGCGATTGCAAGTTTTCTTTTCAGGAAGAGTATGAATAGGATTCAATCTCTCTTCAATGAAAATTTATTTCTAAAGATTAAAGGGTTTAGAATCCTTCTAGATCAAAGAGATCAATTCCTAATAGGATTGATCAAGATTCTTCAAGCATTCAATGGTCAAGATCATCTCATAATCTAAATAGGAGTTGTATTGTAAAATCCTATAAATAAAGGTTGTAACCCACATTATAAATTGGAGCAGAAGAGCAGAAGAAAGTTATGGTGAATAACAACACAAGGCCCTAAAAAATCAAGAAGGCTCTAAAATCTAAGAAAGAGAAGAGTAAGGTGAAGGTGCATAGAGAGAAGGTATAGTCTTGTAATCTATGCGTAAATTCAAGGGGAAGGTGAATACTCTTGTTCATCAAGAGGAAGGTTAGATCTCTTGTATTAAGTTTATAAATAAAACTCTCTCAATTCTTTCTCCATGGACGTAGGCTAAGTTTGGGCCGAACCACGTTAAATTGTGTGTTCTTCTTATGTCTTATAATATTCATCTTGTGTGCTCAAGGAAATCAATCTCATGGCGTGCTTGAGGTCGTCGGTGAAGATCTCCCTTTCTCTCAATTATTGGTATCATAGTAAGTATGGTACTCTGGATTATGCACGCCACAATTGGTATCGGAGTATATCAATTCCGTTACAACAGGTAAATGGTTCACCTTGAAGAAAACCATTATTGGTATATCTTGTTCTATCTTTATTCTTGAAATGAGATTATTTCTATCTTTTCACATGATTTTGATTGAGTTAAAATGATTTGAATTTTGATTAATTTTCTTTTATACACATATTCTTAAAATTCATGTATGATCTTGATTGTCATATTTGTTTTAAATTTTGATGATTCTATAATAAGAATTGTGGAATATTCTTGTGCTTGATAGGATATATACTTTTATGAAGTTGATTCATACTCATATATTTTAACTTGAATATAATATCCATGAGTTTAGTTATATTTAATGTTATTGATCAACTAGCCATTTTTGTGAATATTATTCTTTTTCATGATTATCTATTTATATTCACATGGCTTTTGATATTGGTGAATGTAAAAATAAGTTTATAAGTGCATGAATGCATTATAGATATATGATCACACTTCAATTAAGTCATGATAACATATTTCACTTTGTTTATTTAAATCTTAGCTTTATTCTTCTATAATATTATGTGAAAAATTCAATTACCTGATTTGAATAATGATTGAACTAATTTTTTTGTGAATCATATGTAAAAAATATGAATTTATGAACTTTCATTTATTTGGCATCTTCTTGATTGAAAAATTAATGTTTTGGACTTGATATGAATCTTTTGAATTAAAAAGAAAATATTTTGAATATACTTTATTTGCACCATATGCTAGTGCAAATACATCTTGGTGATACTATCTTTACTTATATTGATGAATTTCATGTTAGAACTTAATCTTGGTATATGCTTAAGATATTCATGATGAGTTGTATAAATTTTTTTTCCTCTATTTCATCTAGTCAAACTTTATCAAAATATTATGCATGTCAAACTTGATCAAGATATAATTGGTAATAACTTTTGTGATAATATAAATGATCTTACTTTGTCATATCTCATATTAAATGCTCACACAAAATAATTAATGTTTGACATATATTTGTGGTACTAAGTTTAAATTAGAACTCATTTGAAAAAACTTTGCCTATTAATTATTTTTGTCACATAAAGGAATTGATACTTACTAAATGAATTCTTGATTGTGGTAATTTTCATGCTATATTTGGCATCATATTTGATGAGAATTTTCATTGATATTTGATCTAGTTTTAATAATGAAATTTTATAATTTTTGTATATTGATAGTTTTGAGATACATTTTGAAAATTATTTTTATAGAAATTTTTGTTCTTATAAAACTATTTGATAGTCAAATCTCTAAAGTCTTAAACTTTTATACACTTTTATGAACTCTTTGTAAAACTTTTTTTTTGTTTTATCTTACTTGGATTAGATTGTACAAACCACTTGTGTTATGATTTGCTATATTCGGGTAATATTTTGTAACTTTCTAAACACCCATGATTATATTATTATTGATGACTATTTTTTTCTAATTAAAGTCATCAAATTTTTGTGAATTTGATGTTTTTTTTTTGGATCTCAATTCATCTATACTTATCTTTTTATGCCAATACTACATAAATTTAAAATGACCCTTGTATCATCTATTTTACTTCATTCTTATTGTTTATAGTCTTTTACTTTATCTTGATGATTGTACTTAATATTTAACACGTTTTAATTTAAATACTTATTTGTGATTCACATTTTCACTTGCACATGTATATTTAATATATAATTTTGATAAACATGTATGCTTATATGCACCTCATTCATCCATATGAAGTTTTATATAAATATTTTACATAAATGAGTTTAAATTAATATTTTGATGATTCATATATATGATTTATATCATTTGTATCGTTTGGGCACTCTTGGTATATGGATATATATAATAATTGTGATATGTAGCATATTTGAATACAATGAGTATTTGTAATATATTGTTGATATGAATATACGAGTGAGATGTATATCGCGTGCACTCCTATTCTTTGTACTTTAACGTGTTCTCATAAATGTATATGCTTTAAATAGTTTTATCTTTTTATGCGTACATGAGAATCAATGAGTTTGTGCACACTATGTATTTTCATGTATGTTTTGTACATTATATCGGATGATAACACATTTATGTATCAATACTAATCTTGTAAGTTTTAATTTAATGAGAATCGATTATTTATTCAAGCTTGTTCTTGATTATATGATATTTGAGATATATTGAAATATTGGTGATACACATGCATATTTAAGATATTTTTCATGTGATACATGTGTTTGCACCTAATTTAATATATTTAATATGCTTATGCATTATGTATCAATTCTTATGTACAAGTAGTGCCTAATTTTTATCTGTTTTAGTGATTCATAAAATCACATTTAGTGATATATCCATGTTTCTGGAGATATAAGATACATAATTGAATTCTTAAATTTTGTGATATATATCTCATGAGTACCCATTCAAGTGTATTTTTATAGCCATATGTTATTTTGACACTTGTTACATATATGTAACTTATGAAACAAATGTATTTTTAAATTTTTATGAGTTTTTATTCATGTTTTTATAAACGTGCTTATTGATTTTTGCAAGTTTTTTATTTTAAGACTATTCTACTAAAGGATCGCCCAGTATCCTACCAGTAGCAGTTCAAATGACCGAACACTTATATTTTTTAACTTAACTGCTAATAAGTGATAATGATTGATCATGTTTTTGTATAGTTTGAACTTTTGCATAGCTTGTATATGTTATATGTGTGAAATTAATGATTTAGCAAGCTTGTGTATATGCATATATGTGATATAACTTGGTATTCTTACAATTCACACACATATACTTGGTAATAGTTCTTTATGATACATGATCTTATGTTCTACTTATGAAATATCTTTTAGGTACCATGTATCAGTGTTTATAGACATGGGGAGTTTTAATTCTTCTCTCTATATTTGTGATTTTATATCGATCTCTGAAAGTATTTCTCTTAAAAATTTATTATTCCAAAAGTTTGTTGAGTAAATTTTCTCCATCATGACATATTTGACTAATTTTTACATAATTTTCTGTATCTTGTGAACTCTGACTAGATTTGTGGATCAACCCACATGTAACAGAGATTTTTGTGTTACACATGCTTATATCCTATTTAGATTTAAAATGCATTTTGCAATAATAGATTTTAAATACTTATTTAAAATGAGTCTTTTACTTTTCTTATATCTTTTGGTAAATATCTTTTGACGAGTTTTATGATTCTTTATGAGTTTGATTCTACTAGAGAATATAAACCACTTGTTTTGTACTTTATTTCTAACCATATTTTAGTGGTTATACAAGATTCATGTGAACATTTAATGCTTATTTTATGAACTTAGTGGTCATGTATTACTATAGTCTCATTTTCATGTGATATCACACTTTTCTAGGCAATATCTATTCTATTCACATGATTACTTCTTATAAAAATAATTGTGTACATTGAAATTATTACTTATGCTTTTATATCCATAACAATATACTTTTAATTTTACTTTCTCTATACTTTCTTATTATGACTTGATAATTGATGTCTTTATAGTATATTGAGTATATATTTGCATAATGATATATCTTGCATAAGTCATATATGTGATGTGCTTCTCATGTATTTATTCATATTATATGTCTTTATTATGATTTTTCATAAATATAATCTTCATAAATTTATTGATAATAATTGATAGCATTTTGAATGGATAATATGCATACTGATTCTTAATTTTTGATTTTTAACTTATGCTCTGCATGTTAATCCTTATTGATTCTGGACTTTAAATTATAACTTTTACTTCTGATATGAGTTCATTATCTATTATAACAATGAGTTAGTGTATTTTATGATAGCTGATTCTATACATATACACTGACATTCATTGATAAGAACAAATATTTTGATACGTAGTCTAAATGTGCATAGTACATGCCTTAACTTGAGTATAATTTCTTTTGCTATATTTACATGCTTATGTATTTGATGGGAGATAATTTTTTGCTCATGCCAGTTAGCTTATTTAATCTTGTTTCATGATATACTACATGTCCATGTTGCTATACTATCAGGTTGTGCATTGATATAACTGATATTTTACTATTTATATATTCCTACGTAATGATACATGGTTGTGTATGCTTATATATAATGTTGACATGTTATGATACATAAAACCTTGTTTGGAAATTGAGATTGTTATTACTGAATTATATACTCGAGAACAAATATTTTGATATTGGACTGATATACAACTTCACTTGCTGAAAATTAGATATATTTGTATCTTTATATATACCCTAAAATGCAGTCCAGCTTGGCATACTTGCTAATTTGAATAAGACTTTCACTTTTGTTTTTTCACACGTGTTTGTCTTACTTTGGATATTTGCTTTTCAAATTTGAACTTTGATTTCCTGTTGGTTTCTATTTTCAAGTTTAAGATCTGATTTATGACTTCTAATTTCTCGTGCATGCTTTATTTTCTAGTTTTTGATTTTCTGTTGATGTCAAAGGGGGAGAGAAAGTAGCTTATGATTGGATTTGATTTTAGCATGATTGATCTGCACATTTTATCTATGTTATGAAATGCATTGATTATTTATTCTTATACATGTTTAAGTGCACAAAGTAATAAAGAACAGATACTCTTCTTTTGTATTGTGCTTGGATCCCCTTTACACTAAAAAGGACAAATATAATTATGAAATTTTGAGTGGTATTCACTCACCAGTGCATACTTGTATAAGTGAGGGATATGTGCACAATAAAGTATCTTATAGTACTGTGAGCTTAAAAGGTGAAAAGTATAAAAATGTGCACTCATATTTGAGGGATAAAATTGTCGCCTGTATTGAGTTGAAAAGGGGGAGCTTTGCTCTCCAGAATATCCTAGGCACCAAGACAAGTCAGTAGGGGGAGCTACTCAGGTATAATGTAAATTATTGTGATTTTCCTATCTTATTACTTGTACTATTTATTCAATCAATTTATAGGTTGCCATCATCAAAAAGAGAGAGATTGTAAACCATAATATTATGATGATATATTAACCTATAAATTAAGCTACTAATGAGATGGGTTAGTAGTATTTGTCTTATTGCAGGATAAGACATTTCTTGGAGGATGGATGGAGTTTGAGCTACCAATGTCACATACATATGGAGGATGGAAGAAATTATGTGATGCTCTACAAATTTCATATTCAAGCTAACAAAGAGCTACTAGGTGCAAAAAACATCTAGCTTCACAAAATCAAACTATTACAAGATATATTAAGCTATGAAAGAGTAAGAAGGAACCAAAAATATATTAAGTTACAAATTTCATCAATAGAAACTATATAAGTAATCATACAGTGATTTTATTATCAAACATATTTTTGACAATAGTAGGATCTTTTTATTTTAGTATCTAGGTAGAATCTCCATTTTACCACCTCATTCTACCACTCAACCTGATTCTATCATCTTTGCCCATTACAGATTAAACTGAGAATATTCTGTTATTATTCTGATTCAATTCTGATTGTTCTCTGGACATCATGTTATCTATTCTATGGTGACTAAGTTATAGCATCACATGGGTTGTACTTCACTTGGCAAACTATCCACGCTTTGCATTAACTTCTTTCACACAAGTGGGTTGTACGTATCCTCCCCTACAACTGAAAATCTGGGTCTGTTCATATCAAACTGTCCTTCTCTGTCCGTGTGCTGTTGACAGTCCTTGACAACCCCAAACTGTCTAGTCTGTACAGCTGAGTACGATACTCGTTGGGTATATATTTAGGAAAAAACTTCATCTCTTTCACACACTCTAAAGTCTCCATACTCTCTCTATGTTTTACTACTGCAGAAGCATTTATTGCCCAAGATTTTGCACAGTTTTATATCTTATTCCAGTAGCATTAAATGCTCAAACGGGCAGAAAAATCTGCCTCTCTCTCTTCTCCAATGGCTGGATTCATCTCTATTGTTACTTTGTTGTTTATATAGAGACTTACTCATTCATTGCAAGGTGGAGAAGAAAAAAACCAGTGAGCAAAATTTAAAGAGCCTTTTATTTCTCAAAAGCTTTAACTTTCAATTTCTTCAAAGCTCAAGGAGTTATTGTGCAAAGCATCCTTATTCAATTTCTTCAACAACTCCTCAAATCAAAGAAGTGCCAAGTATTTGATCATTCAAGAGACATTCTACATTCCATCTCTTTTTCTATTTTAGAGAATCTTGGTTCTATCTCTTCTATTTATTTTAGATTCTTTTCATTGCTAAATATTTGTGTTTGTGCTAATTTATTGTTGATAGTAATTAAAACTATTTTGATTACATAAAGTCTGCAATTGTATATTCTATTTTGATTTAATCATTGTACTTATATTGGTTCTCATTATTGTATTAGAGAACAAGTTCTATTGTGATCTTTGTTGTAGTGTGCCTCAAGAAAGAGGTGTTGTGAAAATCTAAGATCAGATAGTATCTTGGTGGTTGAAAAATCAAAGATTGGGTAGTATCTTGGAGGTTAGAAAATTCAAGCTCAAGGTGGAGTCTTGGTGCTTGTAATTCTTACTTCAAGAAGAAATCTTTTAGTGGTTTGAAAATCCTAAAGAGGAGACCTCTAGGTGGTGGATGTAGGAGAGTTTTCTGAACTACCCTAAAACTATTGTGTTATTTTCTCTCTTGTTATTCACTATTACATTTTTTGTTGCTGATTATATTGTTGTTAGCTTTACATTATTATTTTATTCTCTGTTGTTTTTACCACCAGACTGAATTATCCTACCAGACTGGGTGCTCCAACTAGTTTAAGTATTTTACAGTTTTGATATATATATATATATATATATATTATATATATATTATATATATATATATATATATATATATATATATATATATATATATATATTCTGTGTATTAAAATTCAATTACCTTTGATCCTATCCACCCCCCACTAGGGTCCAACAGGTTTAATATCATTTTAGCTAACCAGGTGTAACTATAATTATCGTCCAGTATTTCAAGACTATTTAATAGCTTTCACCCGTGTTCACTTAAAAAAGAACCTGAAATTGTTGTGATTATAGGGGGACGCCCCCACGATCGGATTGACGAGGGCAGCGCAGCGGAAACTAACCACAAGATCTTCTAAGGCAACGAGAAGAAAGAAGAAGAAGATATTTCAAAGTAAACAGAAAGCCAACGCACAAAATAACGCGGTCCCACAGACTAACAAATCATGTGTACGTCCAGGGGAGAAGGGAGAGAAACTTTATTAAAACTTTGAGAGAGTATAATAAGAATTACTTACACCTCACGCTGAAAAGGTTACAAGCCCTTGATGACCGCCAAGAACAGCGAACTCTTGTGGCTAAGCTTCTCCCACGAATCTCTCACCTAGATGAATTACACTTTTAGGAATTACAAATTTGGGTTACATTGAAGGCCACCCCAAGGGGTTATTTATAGACTATAGAACTCTCTTAGTCCTAAACAAATTTCATCAATACAAGCAACCATCCCCTCAGAATAAAGGAACCCAAATCCAAATTGAATCTGGAAACAGGTCAAGAAAAGAAAGCTGCCGGACCCAACATTAGTCGATTAGGCCAGGGTAGCAGTCGACTAATACCACGTATTAGTCGACTAGGCCTAAATACTAGTCGACTACTCTGACAAGATTTGAGAACCCCAGCTCTCTGTTAGCCAACCTAGTTGACTATGCAATGTATTAGTCGACTAATCCATGTGATTAGTCAACTATACCCAGTATTAGTCGACTGATAATGTGCATAGGTCCTTATGCACGTTCGTTTTTTGATCTCTGAAGTTTCATTTACCTTCACAAGGTATTCCAGTCACAAATCCAAACAATCTCCCCCTTGACTCGAATACGTTCAAGTCCGAGAATAGCCACCATGCTCTATGTGGTCGCATCCACGCACAATTGAACAAGCGTGACTTCATCTCCATCTCACTCTCTTTTCTCCAGAATCTCTTCATGAGGTTCACAACTTGATTAAATCGAGCAAGTTCTGGCCTAAGCTGAACTTTATCACTCAATGATCTCCTTGATTCACACAGTTTATGAGAATTTGCTCCACCACAGGAGTAACGATCTGGACTATCTTGTTGCATGCCTAGTTCTAATCTTTCTTCGGAGTATAATTGAACACCGCGAGCTCGAAACCATTGTAATCTCTGATTGCTTCACAATCGCCGCTTTTGAAGCAGAGGATAACTTCAATCTACCAACTGTAACTTTCGAGTTTCACCATATGCACATTGTTGACACGTTCGGCCTGAAACTTCACATGGGCCTCTTGGAGACTTCCATAAGATCACATTTAGAACTGAAACTGAACCCTTTCCTATGTAAAAGGAGATGGTGGTGACAAGATCAAAGAAGAAGAGGAGGAGGAGGTGATGGCGATGGAGGAGGATGAGATGGTAGTGGAGAGGATTTGAGGAGGAGAAGGATATGGTAGAGGTGATGTTGGAGGAGAAGTCGGAGATGGTTGTGGTGGATTTTTAAACAAACAAATTAATTAAATTAGTTTTATGCAAAATTTAAGTAATAATAATTTTAAATACAACTTTAACTATTAACAATATAATTAAGATTAGTTGAAGTTAAGAAGGCCAGGGATGAGTTTCAAGGGGTTATATGTTCTCCCTGACAGAAACTATAATAAAAGTCACTAGACATCTGATAGTTCATAAGGGTAAAGTGCTAGATCTCTTATGGCACAGAGGATTTTCTGTAATTTACTCAAGAAACAACTATTGGATGACTCATGACTTCTTCTCCCATGGAGATAACAAGTAGAGCCTTGATTAGTCTCTAAAACTGCATATTTCGTACCGCATCTTCACATCTATTTGATAATAAATTCTGCTAATAATACTTACTTACTTGATTCTAGGTCCATGGTGTGCAAATGAAGAAGAAGACCCTAAACCACCATTTAATGGTGATTAAAAGCCTACATGAATAGCCATTGACCTAAAAGAGCTGATTCGTCAAAATCAGAGATGCAAAACCAGAAACCCGCACTAGAAGCTGATAAAGGATAGAAAGGATAGCGCGCGGCTCGAAGCGCCGCGCGCCTGGCCACCCTATGGCCACGGAAACGCGGCCCCGTGGCGCACGCGCCGCTTCGGGTCAGGGTTTGTCCCCTGGCCCCCTGTTCCCCTGGTGGCTATAAATACCCCCTTGGGTTCCAGAGTTAGAGATATGCAGAGTTTTAGGAGTAGTTTCATTTCCATTTTTTAGTTTAAGGTAGTGTAGTGTAGTGTAGTTTTTCTTCTTCTTCCTCCCTTGTATTTTTATTTCTTGTAGATCTTGTATTAGGGAGAGAGAGTGGTACACGTTGGGAAGCAAGAGTGCTTGTAATAGAAGGTGACAATCTATTAAAGGTGCTCTCTTACCTTATCTTTGTTTTCTTCTCTCTAATCTCTTTTACATGTGTAGCTAGTCTTTTCTCTCATGGCAACTAACTACTACCCACCAACTTGCTAACTCCTTTTATGATAATCCACATGAATCTAATAGCCTCATTTTGACCTTGCTCTTGCAAGAGCCATTGATGGCTCATGATGATGGATCTAACACTCTTAACTTCTAACCACTAACAAGCTAACATTACTTTACTTCATGCTTGCTCTTATTGGGTTTTGATGATTTAAGTGTAACTTGCACTTGTTTGTTGAGTTGGGTTGTGATGAGTTACATATGGGTCATGCTTTGAATCGTTCTTAAACCAAGGACTAATGATGGCCAATGATACATGTGAGACAACTATCACTAAGAGGTTAGCATGTTGGTGGAGTCATTAGTAGTTAGTAGCCGTGAGTTTTCTTTCTCTTTCACTTGTTTTAGAAATATTCCAAAAACCACAAATACCATTCTATTCTATGTTTTCCACTTCTTCGTATTTCACCGTACTTCTCTTTTCATTCTTTGTTTTATTTTTTCATTCTTTAAAACTTTGAAGAATTTTTTAACAAACACGTGAATCAACAGGTAAAGCTTCTATCGCCTCCCGTCCTTATGGATTCGACTCGTTTTAACCTCTATGCTATAACGGAAGTATCGAGGAAGTCAAAGCACACACACTTTAAATCTTAACTTCAAAACATACACTTTTGTGTGCGGTTTTACCCCGATCAAATTTTGGCGCCGTTGTCGGGGATGGGAACGGTTTGATTTCACAAGTTTGTTAACTTTTTTCTTTGTTTTTTTTGGTGTGTAGGTTAATTTTTAGCATTGCAGAAGTCCACACTTGCTCAAGTGTGGTCGGGTAACTTTTTGTACATTCATATACTCTGCTGCTAATTTTTGTTTATATTACTTGTACACTGTAAATAATTCTTAAGAAGTAAAATACAAAAATTGGATGCTTTAAAACGGTTTAGACATTTGCATCTAGGCACGTGCAATTTTCATTCTAATATACTGTATTTTGTTATTATGTTGTTGTGATAGGAGGTGTATATATGGCATTGCATATAGTATAGGACAAATACTTCAATGATTTACTCGTTTTTTTGTGTTCATGCTTATCTATATTGCACACTTGTACAAATTTAACTTAAGGGCAACACTCAAACAGCATAAAGTGGGGAAGTTATTACCCTCCCCTAGTCCAAAAATCACCTCCCCACTCACACAACCCAAGCCTAATAAAAATTGCTAGACGTTGGCCTCTGGGGACATCTCGAACTCATTTAGGAGATTGACCTAAGGGAAATTTGTTAGAATTTGACTTTTGCTAAATCGGTGTCTAAGGTTGGGGATTGAGAGGCGAAACCTCAAAGAACAGTGGTTTGGCATAATTAGGCCCGTTGCTCCGGCACGGATACCTCCCACTGATCTTGCCCCTACCTGGCCGATTAACTCGTGGTCAGCTTCTGACAATAGACCCCCCTGTGGAAAGTCTAACTAGTTAGGAGTCGTCTAGGTCTAAGTCAACCCTAGCATAAGCTTGTTTTCTTTTTCTTTTTCTTTGTTGTTTGTTTGTCTTTTATTTTTCTTTTTTGTAAATTGTGATATGGATTTTAATAACAACAATTCTTTCAATTATAATATGAATCCATATTTCACCCCGACCTCATTTAACTCGGATAACTTTGACCCGGCAATGTACAACATGAACCATCCATATATGCCGAGTTGGGATTATCCGACTCAATATGACCCATATCCTCAATCTATGACCATAATTTTCAAAATAATTTTTAACTCTTCACAGAGTTCATGGGGATTCACCTACCCCGAGTCAAAATTTCAATCATCTTGTTCACAATTTTCACAATATTCATTCCCCAATTTTGATTCATATACTCCTTTTTCTGAACCACCAATTGAAGAAAAATTATCATTGGAAAGGAGTATAGAAGAGTCCCTACAACAAGTTTAAATTTGCTCAATTCACAAACCTTCCCACATTAAACTCCACATACTCCTTTTCTAGAGCCTCCAATTGAAGAAGAATCTGAGTTAGAAAAGCGTTTGGAAGTCTTTTATGATAGAATGCAAACATGTTGGACTCCTCTGTTGGCCCAAAGGCCCATCACTCTAGTTTTGATGATGATCAACTCATGTAGTTATGTTTACTAATGATCTTGTGTTTAATTAGTGACAGATTTATGATCAAGATCTTAGTAGGTGCATAGCTTCAACAAAGGATTTGAAGTCAAGTTTTTGGAGCTAGCACGGTGTTTGGACCAAGTCAAGAAGATGAGAAGGCTTCAAGTGAAGACTTCAAGAAGATGAAGACTTGTGTCTAGATATAAGATTTTGTTTTAGTTAAAATGTAAAGGATAGAGTAGTTGGTGGATTACTCAAGTATATCACACACACACTCTTGATAGTTTTGTTTTTACAAAAGATTTTTACTTTGGAAAATACTTTTTGGTTTTTGGAATTTCTTATATGCATGTCTTTTATCCAAACCAAGTTTAGAGGTTAATGCCAAAAATATAGATATTTCATCTTAATTGTGTAGTGGATCGTATCTATACACACTATGTTCTAATGAATTCAAAATATCTTGTTTTTGTATCATGAAGAAGTTTATGGAAAACAAGTTTTTAGAAAAATACAAGTTTTCATTTAAGCCAATATTTCCAACTTACAAAAATAATCCAAATCTTTTATAATATGCCTTGATTTTGTGCAGCATGTTTGTTATCAAAGTATATTGGTAAAACTATTTTTGTAGATTTT
>JAVJIF010027016.1:0-64952 GCA_038442645.1 Agave tequilana | reverse complement strand
TTCTAACATTTTCTCTTGCTACTTTTGCAAGAAACCAGAGCATATCAAAAAAAATTGCATAGAATATAAGGAGATGCTGAAGAGAAAAGGCAGCAAAAATTCTGATGGGGCTACTACCAGTGGAAAGTCAGATCAAATCGGGGTTGTCGAAGAAGAAGAAGAGGATTCATGTGATGTCTTGACGGCTGAATCAGGAAAAGGTAAATACTCAGATGCTTGGTTACTTGACTCAAGGTGCATATATCACATGTGCCCAAAAAAGGGAGTGGTTCAGTACTTATAAGCCTTATGATGGAGGCTCTATTCTGATGGTTGCATCGGCAACATCCGTATGAGGATGTTTGATGGACAAGTTCGAACCATCATGAACGTTCGATACGCTCTAGATTTAAAGAAGAATCTTCTCTCGTTGGGAGCTTTGAAAGCTCGAGGTTACAAGTTTTTTGGTGCAGATGGAGCAATCAAAGTTACTAAAGGCTCCATGACGATTCTCAAAGAGAACAAACAACGAATTTGTACAAGTTGACATGAAGCATTATTATTGATGATGCTTCAGCAGTAACAGAGAAGGAGGATACTGCAAGATTTTGACATATGCGTCTTGGACACATGAGAGAGCAAGGTCTTCAGTCCTACACAAAAGGAGTGCTCTACCATGTGTCAAATATTGCAAACTGATCTTTATAAATTTTGTATTATGGGCAGGCAATGTAGAGTAGCTTTTCTCAAATCTCAGCATAAGACAAAAGGGCTTGCTAAATCTCATACACACGGATGTGTGGGGGCCTTCGCTGGTAGCATCCACTGGAGGTGCTAAATACTATGTTACTTTTATAGATAATTTTTCAAGAAAAGTTTGGGTAACTTCTTGAAGCAGAGATTGAAAGTATTTCAAAAGTTCAAAGAGAGGAAAACTTGGTGGAAAATCAGACGGGGCGGAAGGTGAAAGTCTTGAGGTCTGATAATGGAGGCGAGTACATCTTTAAAGAATTCAAAGACTACTTAGCAAGCAAGTGCATCAATTACCAGCTAAATATTTCAAGGCGACCAGAACAAAACGGAGTAGCAGAGCTCAAGAATCGAACACTTATAGAGCGTGCCCGCAGTATCAGATTATAGGCTGACATGTCGAAGGATTTTGGGTAGAGGCGGTGAATCATGCGAGTTATCTGGTAAACATGTCACCATCAATAGCTATTGATCTTCAGATCTCAGAGGACATATGGCGAGGAGTATCTGTGGACTATTCAACCTTATGGATTTTTGATTGCTCGACATATAGTTTGGTTGATAGTCAGAAAAGGAACAAACTAGAGTCTAAGTCTAAGAAGTGTATCTTCATCGGGTTCAACAAAGGAGTCAAGAGTTTCAGACTTTGGGATCCGGAGAAAAGAAGCGCCTTTACCAGCAGAGATATGGTCTTTGACGAAGATTCAATGTTGCGAGAAAAATCAGAGATGGAGGATAAAGCGCAAGGTGGAGCGTTCGGCAGCAGACACTCAGGAAAAGGGAATTGAGTTCTCAGATAGCCCTAAAAGGCCTGCAGGGTTAGAAGAGAACTCAGATTTAGATAGAGACAAACATGAGGCTACTCATGAGCAACCTAGACCTGAGGCGGCCAATCAAAGTTACGGTGCCACCAACAAGGTATGGTTGGGGTGAAGATCATGTCTCTTTCGCATTAGTAACAGAAACAGGAGAACCTGATAGTTACAGGGAAGCGATCGAGGCAGATGACCACAACAAATAGATTACAGCCATGGAGCAAGAGATGGAATCTTTGGATAGAAATCATACATGAACGTTAGTCAATCTTTCAAAGGACTTCAAGGAAATAAGCTGCGAGTCTTTCGTAAGAAGGACAATAAGCAGTACAAGGCAACTTTAGTTGCCAAAGGATATGCTTAGAAAGAGGGCATTTACTACAATGAGATTTTTTTCTCATATAGTCAAGCATATATCTATTCGGATATTATTGGCGATAGTTATTCAGTTTGCTCTAGAATTAGAGAAGATGGACGTCAAAACAGTGTTTCTATGCGGTGAGTTAGAGGAAAAAATATACATGAAATAACCTGAAGGTTACATTCATGAAGGTAAAAAAAATAAAATGTGTCTTCTAAATAAGTCCCTCTATGGACTTAATTAGTCTCCCAGGCAATAGTACAAACGATTCGACTCTTTCATGATCAAAACAAAATACAACCGATATGAGTATGATACTTGTGTCTATTTGAAGCAGAGTGATGATACGATATATTTGTTGTTATCTGTGGATGATATACTAATTGCTGCGAGAAACAATACACAGGTTTAGAAGCTTAAAGCTTAGCTCAAGAAGAAATTTGACATAAAGATTTGGGAGAAGCCAACAAGATCTTAAGTATGGATATCACTTGAGACAGAGGCTCAGGCAGACTTTCGCTATCCTAGGAGAACTATTTTCTCAAAGTGTTAGAGAGATTCAACATGGCAGAAGTAAGAGCAGTCACTACTCCTTTGGCAGGTCATTTCAAATTATCCCCAAGTAATGTCCACAATCACTAGTAGAGGAGGAAGAGACATCTCGAGTACCATATGATAGTGCGGTGGGATCACTCATGTGTGCTGTGGTCTGCAGTTAGGGGTGCCACTGGATGCGAATTTTTCACGGATATCCGCATTCGAATTTACCTCCAATCTGGATACGAATATCATTTTTTCACATTCGTTAACATCCGTATCTATATCCATATCCAAAAGTTAGGTGAGGATACGAATATGGTAAAATCAATATCTTATTCGTATCTGATCCGACATCTGAATGTTAGGCGCTTGATAATGATATCCATATGAAAGTGACTATTCTTCAATGGAGTAAGCATTAGATTTTGATATTTTGAGTTCGTGAAAAAGTAATAGTGAAAAATATTCGATTCTTATAAGAGTAGCACGAGATATTTTAAGTATATCGACATCAATTGTTGCATTCGAATCGACATTTAGTACCAGAGGCCGTGTAATTTATAACTATAGAAGCCGAATGTCAATGGATACGGTGGAAGTATTGATATGTACACAATAATATCATAGTATGTATCATATTTAATATTGTTGTAAATTAGATAAAAAGTTATATAAGTATATCCATTTAGTTTATCCTTAATCATACTCTTTTTATATATCCAATTAGTATCCACATCCGATCCGCTAATATTCGATTCATATATGATATCCAATTTTGACGGATACAGATATTATTTTTTCACATCCGTCAATATCCGTATCCGTATCTAAAGATTGGGTGCGGATACGGATATGGTAAAGACAATATTCGATCCATATTCGATCCGATGGCACCCCTGCCTGCACTAGGTTTGACTTAGCCTATGCAGTTAATACAGTAAGTCAGTTCATGTCAAATCCAGGAAAGTAACATTGAGAAGCAATGAAGTGCGTGCTACGATATTTGCGAGGGATTGCGAGACTAGGCTTGGTGTTTTAGAGATTGAAAACGGGAAAGCCTAGGTTACTACAAGGCTATATTGATGCAGATTATGCAGGAGATCTTGATCAGCGAGGATATATGACGGGTTATGTGTTTACAGTAGCTGAGTGTGTCATTAGTTGGAAGGCAGAATTGCAAGATACAATTGATCTTTTAATGACAGAAGTGGAGTACATGGCTACAATTGAGGCGTCAAAGGAAGCTTTATAGTTGAGAGAATTGGTTGAGACGTTCAGTATCATTCAGAATTCAGTTCGGATTCATTGTGACAGCCAGTGTGCTATTCATCTCGCTAAAGATTATAGTATCACAAGCGGACGAAGCACGTTGATGTGAGATTTCACAAGATACATCAGTGGATCGTGGATGATAAGGTGATCGATTTGATAAAGATTAGCATAAAGAAGAACCCAGCAGATATGATGAGAAGATCATTCTGGTGGAGAAGTTCAGAGTATCTCTGAACTTCATTAAGGTTTTCCAAAGATAAAATGGGGAACGGGCTCTTGGGAGGGAGACATATGAAGTCACAAAAAGGGGGAGAAAGGAAGGCGAATGAAGCAGAGGCTAATTTCTACGGAGAGACTCAATGAACATGAGTCAATGTGGAGATTGTTAGTATTTGGAGTGCCTCATATTCATTGGAGAAGAATTCAGGGTTTTGACAGTTTTCTAATACGGATTTGTCTCCTATTTTAGTTTGGATATGAGTTTCTTATTTCTCTAAAGAGGTGCTGATTTGAGTTCGTGTGGACTAGGATCATCCCATGTGCCTATATAAACCCCTCAGGGGTGGCCTTTTAAAGGTGTGTCAAGAATTCAACAGAAATTAAAGAATTTCATCATTGAGAGTTGTGAGAGAGATCTCATTATAACTCTTGTATTTTCTTCAATAAATATTTCTACAGAGAAAGGAAGGCGAATGAAACAAAGGCTAATTTCTACGGAGGGACTCAATGAACATGAGTTAATGTGGAGATTGTTAATATTTGGAGCGCCTCATATTCATTGGAGAAGAATTCAGGTTTTTGCAGTTTTCTAATACGAATTTGTCTCCTATTTTGGTTTGGATATGAGTTTCTTATTTCTCTAAAGAGGTGCTGATTTGAGTTCGTATTGGACTAGGATCATCTCAGGTGCCTATATAATCTCCTCAGGGGTGGCCTTTTGAAGGTGTGTCAAGAATTCAACAGAAATTCAAGAATTCCACCATTGAGAGTTGTGAGAGAGATCTCATTATAACTCTTATATTTTCTTCAATAAATATTTCTCCTCTCCTCCCCGTGGACATAGGCATATTGCCGAACCACGTTAAATCTTGTGTTTTTTAGTTGTGTGGTGATTACTTGCTAGTGGTAGATTTTTAACGCTTTCGCTTCTGCTGCCGGGTCTTCAACTTGGTGTTCCTCTATTGTTTAATTGGTGATAGATAAGGACTCATGGCACTATCCCAAAAAATTAGCTTTTTAGGTGGAGTAGCTCAAATCCTTATATACCCAAGACCATCCCCATATTTAGCCGATATGGGACTATTTGTTCGACCCAAATTCCAACTATCCCCCTCTCGAAAAAAGAGTCTCTCTGTAAGCTCATCTTCACACATAGAAAACATATACTTAACGAGATTCTCTTCACTGCATTTCAGCACACGCCTTACGTGAAGTACAACTTGCAGCTTATTATTCCTCTTCACCGTGTTTGCAGGCACGTCTTATGTGAAGCAAGACTCTTCTATCAATCTCAAGAGCTCAAGTTTTACAGAGACTTTACTGCGTCTTTTGCGCCCTGGGGTATCGAACATCACCCACACATATGATTAAGTTTGGGGCATGGCTCTGATACTACTTGTAAGGACTCGGAGCACCTTCCTAAAAGACTAGCCTTCTAGGTGGAGTAGCCCAAATCCTTATATACCTAAGACCATCCCCATGTTTAGCCGATGTGAGACTATTTGTTCGACCAAAATCCCAACATGAGTCAATTACAAAACATCCGTATATATCAAGGCAAACCACCCATAAGAACTTGACAGCAGGTAAGAAGACTTTTACAAGCCTGTTGCCTTGCTTTAGAGGAAGAAACGATGGAGATTCGATCTCGGCCGTTCATGAGATTTTATGGGTCGAACGAGATAGCGGAGCCACAATAACAACCACCAATTGAAGAAAAATCAACTAAGGGAGATTCATCATCGACGGACAATTCTACAACCAGCAATCAGATGAGTGGCCAAGCTGATATTGTTTTCTTTTTGAAACCTCAAGTGGTTGTTAACCAAGCAAAATCTCACGATGAAAATAATTTGGTCATGAAGCCTATGCCACCTATCCAAGAGTCCACTAAAGAAGAGAAACCAAAATTTATGTCCATGTGCAATCAAGGCGAACTCTTCGTGGAGCCAAAGGAAATAAAGTAAAACCTTACTTTAGAAGAAATATATACAATTACTGAAATTTTCGAGGAGGTCAACAAATCACATAAGGAGGGTAAAAGAGTTGAGCACGACAAGCTTGAAGTATTATCACTGTTGACACTTTAAAAAAGACAAGATTCTTGACTGGCCTGAACAATGTCTAAACTTGTTGACATTTACAAAAGACAAGTGACAGACAAGCTGACGACTAGTCCTATACCCATCTCTGAGGGACAAATCAGCAACTTGGACTCTACTGATCCAGTGAAGCAGACAGTGAGCCCAGATTGTCTTTGAATAGACCTCAGCAGGTCTAAGATGCTAAGTTAGCTCAACACTTAGTATCACATGAGCCCAAAGAGATAGCCCCGCCTGAGAGGCTGAGATCGCTCAACTTCGCCTTGGAGCCGTTCAAAGCTCCGTCAGGAAGCTAACTTATAGCTTCGTCTATTCAAGATTAACTCCGCAGAGAGTTAGCTTCGCTCGAAGCCACACGTAACCGCACAGAAGGATGTTCGGTAGCTTCGCCACAGATGTTCATCCAGCTCCGCTGAGGAGCTTTCTTCCGGCTTCGCCAGATGCTTCTTCCAGCTCCGCTGCGAGCTCGACGCGGCAGCTCCGCTGCGGGTCTGTCATGGTCAACCTTTGACCAATCAAATCTTCAGATGAGATCAAATCAATTTAAGATCAAGATCAAATCTAATCAAGATCAAATCTGAGATCAAATTTGGCAGTTGCTTGCCATAATCTCTTGACTCTCCTAAAACAAGTAAGAGGATCAGGGGAGATCTTCTAATTATATGAAAATAATCAAAACAGATCAGGAGACCGACCTATCTGCTATTCCTAGCTTCGCAGAAGCTGATTCTAGCAGAGGCGGTGAGATACACGAGAAGGTAAATCAACAACTGGATTTGTAAGTTAGGTCTCTTGCAGCCAAAAAAGACAAAAAGAAAAAGAAAGAAGAGATTTGCACTACACATGAAGAAATGCTCTATCATGCCGATTGGATCCCATGAGACATATAAATTTATAGGCAATTTAAATGCAGATCCAAAACCCATTAAGATTTTGGGCTCACTTGAGAATCCAAATCTAATAGTTCATTAGATTCGGATTCGAATTTTAGTGACTTCTCCCCAAATTTACTAATTATTTTTAAGAATAAAATAAATATACCCAATGTCTTCTTACTCACATGCCTTATTTTGTGCTTTTTGATAAATATTATACATATTGAAACAAGACTACCAGCAGTTATCAAATCACAGTTCACAACAATGAAGCAACATCTCTAACCTTTTTTTACCTCCATAAAATGCATTGGGTGTTTCCAACCACAGTAGACTAATAACCAAGGAACAACTATTTTCGGAATAATAACAATTTGAAAAGAAATTTTGGCAAAGGGCGAGCTTATAGACATGAACTTTCTTCAGTGCAGGTTTACTGCGACATAAATTTACAGCTGACGGAGTTCATGGAAGTCGTATACAGATGTCGTCTGTCATGCCAGGATCAAACGGAGTATCTCTCCGGAATGTTTGAAGGATTTCTGTGTCTCCTCCAGGCAATGGTTCTTCTCCTCTCTGGACCAGCTCTGATAAATGGCACAACAAAAGAATACCCAGTATCAGAAAGTGAATGATACTGAAATATTTCACGACATAGCAGTAGGAAACAGTGAGTGGTCTTGTGATCTTTGACTAGAGATTTTATTCTCACATTAGCAACTTGGTTGAGGTTTTTTCTGACATTCTGCAACAACTGGGAAAGCTCGCCATCCCACTTGTAGAACTCGAGCTCCTCCTTATCTAGAATCATCTCAGCCACCTATTGGAAAGAGACAGTAATATGTAGGAGATAAGTATTAATAGAATTTGTAATGAACAGCTAACAACATCTAAGTTTAAGCGTTCATTACAATATGCTCCTCGGATACAATTATAGAGTAGGAAACCTCAATTTATTCACGAGCGATGGGAAAATTCTGATGGCATAAACATTTGAAGCAAAATGTGGATATAAATGTGAAAAATTTAGAACATACAGAGAGCATGGAAATGGTTGGAACTGGAGAAGTAATTCAGTTTGATTAGTCATGCATTAATAGAAGAAAGGGGGTATCCTCCCCGATAATGACAGTGTCAAACACGCCTCAGTTTATTTAATCACAGAAAAAAAGAGAGGAATTTTGGCTTTTGTTGTCATGAACTCATGGTATGGTACATTAGTAGAAGAAAAATGTAGTATTACCTTTCTGCCAATCATCCGTCCTCCAGCTGAATGTGCAAAATATACATTGTAGAAATGGCAGATGAATGCTTGAGGATCCTTCTCAGATAGCTCTTCCAAGTAACGAGCATAGGTCAACCCCGCAGAAGATGGTTCAGGAATGGCATGCCCTTGTTCCTTGAACCACTGCAAATCCTTCGCCAATTTCTCTGACCTTTCCAAGCCCGTATTTCTGAATTCAGCATCTGCAATAGAGTGGCATTATTCATTACGGAATGCACTTAACTATAAAAGATGCAAGTAAAAAAAGAAAAATCTGTTAATGATCATGACAAACTAGTCACTGGTCAAGGGAAAACTTCAATGTGAATCCCATCAATAACAACTCGCCTCAAAACTTGGGCTTGTTGGCAGCTAACCAACAATTTATTTTTTACTATTTTAATTTCTACTTTAACACTCCTATCACATGGAAGACTGAATAGACACATCTAGCAAATCCTGGGTAAGAATTCTAGTACATAACCGAAGTAAATATTTCCTTCATCTTTCTTTTTTCAACGGGTAAGCATGGCAATGGATGTCTCAGAGTCCCAGTTATTATTATATACTTACAAATAACTCGTTGCACTGGCACAAACGATGTACTATTGATCATGTAGCACTAATAACCTCTAAATTAGGTTATTAGCAAAAACATCGCCTCACTTACCAGTTGGGGTCAAAAAAAATTTTTTATTTATTTCCAATTTACCCCTCTATTTTTTTCTCCTTTTTGCTACTATGTCCCTCTTTTTTCTTGAACCTCAATGTGAATCCCATCAATAACAACTCGCCTCAAAACTTGAGCTTGTTGGCAGCTAACCAACAATTTATTTTTTACTATTTTAATTTCTACTTTAACACTCCTATCACATGGAAGACTGAATAGACACATCTAGCAAATCCTGGGTAAGAATTCTAGTACATAACCGAAGTAAATATTTCCTTCATCTTTCTTTTTTCAACGGGTAAGCATGGCAATGGATGTCTCAGAGTCCCAGTTATTATTATATACTTACAAATAACTCGTTGCACTGGCACAAACGATGTACTATTGATCATGTAGCACTAATAACCTCTAAATTAGGTTATTAGCAAAAACATCGCCTCACTTACCAGTTGGGGTCAAAAAAAATTTTTTATTTATTTCCAATTTACCCCTCTATTTTTTCTCCTTTTTGCTACTATGTCCCTCTTTTTTCTTGAACCTCTCTCTCCCCCCTAATTTTTTTCTAGGTTATTAGCACTAATAACCTCCCTTGTTTCTCCCTCTCTCTCCTTCTCCTTTTCCTCTATCCCCCCCCCCCCAACCAATCCCCCCCCCCCCCCTCTGTCTCTCTCAACATGTAGCAAACTGTAGTACCGTTAATCACATCAAGTTGAAGCTATGGCAACTTTGAGAGGATTTTGAGTGTGGATTTGGGCAGGGTTTTGTGTTTTGGAGAGAAGAAGATTTAGGTTTAGAGAGAGAACAAAGATTTTGAGTTTTGGATTTTAAAGAAGGGAGAAAGAGATATTAGTTTTGGGTTTAAGTCTATATTTAGAAAAGGGGAGAGAGAGTTTGAGGAGATTGAGTTTAAGGATGAGTTTTGAAAAGAGAGGTGAGGTAGTGAAAAAGAGAAGAGGAGTATGAGGAGATGGCGAGAGTAGTGGGAGAGAGGAGAGAAGGATAAAAGATGATCTAGATTGATTTAAAATAGATGGGTTTTGAAGAAGTATGTGAGGAAGGAGCGAAAGAGGGAAAAAGATGGGAGAAAGACAAGAAAGAGAAAGGCAAAACGAGAAAGAAAATTAAACATTGTCAACTTAGTGGGTGTATTTGCTAATAACCTAGTTTAGAGAGTATTAGTACTACATCGTCATAGTACACGGGGTCTTTCTGCAATTTACCCTACTATGATTATGGTTTTCCATTGACCCAACCAAAACGATTAGTCAACTAAAAGATGACATTCAATCTATGTAGCAGAGAAATACAAGAAAAGAGGGAGGTAACATAACTATGGATGTGTATCATGTAGTACCTACTGGTCTGATCACCTTCTCTATTTTTTACTGTGATATTTTATTTTCAGGATTTCAAATGTTATGGATGTACATTTTTACATCAACATGTTGCATGGTCATAATTGCAGATGACTATTCTCCCAGCTTATGTAATGTTTCAATATGAACTCATTATTGGAAAAGGGTGGTATATCCGCCAATATCTCTAAAAAAAAAGTAAATAAATAATTGTACAATCGAAGTGGACAAGCATGCACTTTAGGCTTAAATCAAGATATGTATGCCTTACCTTCAAGATGTTGAGAGCATTACAGAATGTTCACAGCTATGAGAATTTGATTCCAATGTTTATCACCCAGTCTAATTCAGAATGAGTAAAGTTATCACTTATCAGGAAAAAAAAAAGAGTAATATGTATGAGCTTAAAAATTTTTAAGAAAGCATGTTATCATCTTATCTTTTATAATTATCCAAAACATTTTGAAGGCTCACTGATTTCAGTTCTACTAGTATATTAAACTTCAATATGGATATAGTATCAAAGCCTGAGAGGAAATTCTAACTTAAAAAGAAATAAAAGGAAATCAGGAGAAATTATTAGTCCATCATCATTATAGAGCTCCCGTCAGAGCAGACCTGGCTACGGAGCAGAGCTAAGTTCAGGAAAGATCCATACAAGAGCTAACCAGGTTTTAAGACTCGCTGATAATAACCCTAAATGAGATGGTTAGGACTACCATCCAAGCTAATTGCGAGCTTGCTGTAGAACGATGAATAGACGAATTTTCTTTTTATGTCATGACATTTAAGCTCGTGCAACCAAAGTGCAATCTTTCAAATTCCCCTAGCTATAGAAACACCTAGAAACTACATTTTTTGCTGGCACAGTTTCTCCTTGCTGCTGCAACTAGAAATATTTATCCGACAACCCACCAAGTACTGTTTAACCAAGTCTCCACACATACAATAACATAAAATTAGTCTCTAAACCATCCCCATCTGTACTTAAACAGCTGATAACGCGCTTGCATAAATCTCATGCTAGCCAGACGGAATCACTGAGACTCTTGGGGATCTCTCAGTCTAAAATGTAAATGCTGGCAACCTCAAATGGCAGGTAACAAATAAAGCGAATTTTCAAGCTCCAATGCTACAAAAATGTATTCCGTCAATTAAATGGGTAGCTACCACATCGAAGGCCTGAGTATTTGAAGAGATCAAAGGAGAATGCTACTTAAGAACTTGGCATGGTTGCTCATTGGTAAGGTGCGATAAGGTGTCATGAACTGCCTACAACACTTCTCCAGGAAGCCAACAGAAAATATTTTACTTGTACGCTCTACCGGCCATGCAATATCCTATATCACATCAGTTCCATCAAAGATAAAATTGCTTCCATAGGTTCCTGATACTTCTAAAAAAAATTCCTTGATAGCTGACACTCAGAATGAATATGAATCGGATGACAGCTAAAAACTATTTATGTTACTTGCAATGGAATAAAATTTTTGTTAAACTTGCCAAGACTATCAATTAAAGTCTTTAAAGATAGCAAAAATTCCATTACTGGAGTAGCAAAGGTGTGTCATCGCCATATCTCCTAACCAAGAGCCAAAACTGTTGGAGAAACTTCCGAAAGAAGAAAGTGGTCAAGGCACCAAAATGCATTTAACCAAAGTATAGTTCTTCGATTTTCTATGGACATTCAGGTAACATGATAAAATGTTCCCTGGATACTCTACTTGCGCAACTAGTGTTGAATCAGGTAGTGTACCATACTACTATAGGACCTGAACAGCAGCAGTTTGCTTGTACAACCACTACTATCATTTTAAGAAGAGGAATTGGCATCTTGCCTGGCATAAAAGGAAAATAACCTTCATTCAACATCATGATGAACGTATCTACCATCCCACACTTTAGAGTCTTAACCCCTACAACATATTTCCTAAATGAGCAAACTGTAATAGTATATGCATATAAAAAATAAGTGATTTACCTTGCCTTTTTGCTTTACGAGACTTGCAAATGCAAAATTCTTATGAGCTTGTCAATGTAACAAAGCTAACAGGTTAATAGGTGAAAATGAAGTTAACTTAATGTCCGTTTAGATAACACAACTAAAATAAAAAATTTGTATCATTGGGTTTGTCTTGAAATTGAATACAACTCATGTAGAATGAATTTTTTTCATGCCAATTGAAATAGCAGTTTATGTGCTAATTATCTATCATGTTTTGAGAAAAATGCAGATTTCACACACCAAATGTAAAGCAGAAGGTATAAAGAACAAGAACTCCATGATATGAATGAAACTTCCACCTTACTGAAAGTCTAGGATGTATAAGACATTTCAATCTACCAAATATTGGCATGAATGACTCCATCCATGTCCACCACTCAAATGGATAAACCTTTATTCAATTCAAAAATACACATAAAACGCAATATAGTAGAAACCCTTTTGACAAATTATTGTAAAGATCATTTTTATTATTGTAGTTTCTTTGACTGTGAACAACAACTCTATACATATATTTATATGAGTTAAAAATATATAATCAGAAAAAAGACGCACATACCACACACCCAAACTTACATATCAGTTGTGACTAGGTTTGGAGAACAGCCCTGTTCAACACCTCATGCCCATGTCAAAGATGGAGTTCATGCCCATGTCTATAACATATCAACATACTTGAGTTCAGCACTTGGGATGGGAATGCTGTTTAGATTGTCTTATTGGTCTATATGTATATGCAGATATGAATATGTTCCCCATAGCAAATTTATCGTACTAGCCCTTTTTCATAATTCTATATTATTCTAAGCAATTTTGGGGTACTACTCCCGATTAAGAGTTCAATGCAAGACTCTCTCTTTCTATATTTTCCTTGACACGAAATTCGGCAACCAACAAAACTCTAACGGTTGATGTCAGATTGATAACTTAACCAATTAATAAGGGAAAAAAGACTTCGAGATGATAACAAAAATGACAACCATCATACAAAAATACTTTTTTTATTAGAAGATTGAGCTTAACTCAACATGGCTGATGTCAGATTGATAACCGAACCATTTGACGCGGGAGGGGGGGCGGGGGCGGTGGGGCGGCGGCAAAAGACTTAGAGACGATGGTGAAGACGACGACCATAATTACAAAACTATTTTTTTAATCAGAAGATTCGAACTTAAACTCGACACCATCACTCAAACTAATTCCACAACACTATAATCACAGCAAAAAACTAACTTTACTTTAAAGAAAATCCCAATTGGTACTTACACCACGGGCAGCTAGCCTTCTCGACGATCCTCTCGAGGGTATCATAAACAACCTTGCTGTCCACCAGAAACTTGAGGTACCCTTCAATCGATGGCTCCCATTTGGCGACGGGCGCGGTGTCAGGCTCCTTCTCCCCTTCGTTGGCTTGGTCCCTGGTGTGCAGCTTCATGGCCACAAACCTCATCTCCTCCACAAATCCTTTGGACTCCCCCGGGTACCTCTTCTTCTTCGGCATCTCAGTCGCCGCCGCCGACACCACCGCCGCCGCCCTCATCGAGACCGCCCCGCTCCTCCTGCTGCTGATTGATTGAAGAGGGGTAAAGGAGGAAAGGGGAAGCAGAGAGCTGTGATGGTGGTGGCGGGGTTTGAGGGAGAGGAGAGATTGGGGGTGAGGGTGAGAGAGGGAGATGCGAGAAGATGCCATTTTTGAAGGGGAAAGAGATGAGAGGCGATATCAGAGGTAGCCCAAATTTGACTCTGAGAGAGAGAGAGAGAGAGGTTTGCTTCTGGGTTTTGCTCTTCTTGGTTTTTTCTTTTAGGGTTTTTTTTCCGTTTATTTGATGAAGAAGAGGGGACACAGAGAGAGGCAAGGAGAGAGCGTTGCCCGTGGATTGAAGGAGAGGGGGTAAGGTGGCGGTAAATTTAGAAAAAACCCGTCTATGTATTATTTATTTTTCAATATGCCCTATCTTCCCTTTTTTTTTTCTTTCTTTTTTCTTTTCCACTTCTTGTACTAAATTGCGTACAGAATCGTATATTCTTTCTGAAAAAGATTTTAGTTTATCTCTTAACTGGACCTAATAAGTTTGCATTAGATAGAACTAAATAAATTAACAAACAAATTACTTGAGCTGCTAAAAGAGTAGCGCTCGTATTAATCTTACGTTTCCAAGATGAAAAATATAATTTTAGCTATGACAAAAGAGAGAGAGCTTTCAGTGTTGTAATTGTAATAACAAAAGAGCTCTTTTTGAGAGGGCTTTTTTTTTTCAAAAAAAAAAACACTCATTTAAATAAATAATTATAAGAAAAAGGCCTCTATAAAACTTAATCCCAAAACTGACCTCTGACATGTCACCTCAGCGTCATGTTAGATTTCCTCGCCAGCGCGGCGCTTACTGGAATTTAGGTGGTGATTTTTTAGGTCGCGTTTTAGAAACCCGAACAAAAAATTTTTAGATTTCTTCTGTTCGAGTTTTAGAAACCCGAGCCAAAGTTTCAATCCAAACTAGGTTCGGGTTTCTGAAACCCGAACGCAATTTTGGGTAATTCTACGTTCTGATTTCTCAAACCCGAACTAGATCGGGTCCAAAACAACCCCCACTCGTTTTTAACTTATATAAATTACATTTTTACTTCACCCTCAGTTCATTCTTGGCCCCCTCTCTCTCGACTCCGTGCCCTAGCTCCCTCTCCCTCTCTCCCTCTCTCTCTCTCTCTCAAATCGGGCACCCCCTCTCTCTGGGCTCCCCCCACCCGATCTTTCTAGGCGACCCCCTCCCCCCCCCCCCCCCCCCCCACCCGGGTCTGTCTCTGGGGCGAAATCCCCCCCCCTGTGGGACAAAGGCAGGTATAATGTGCATTTTTTTTTACTAATATAGTTATTTTGTTAATTAGTTTTAAGTTATGTTAGTTGCTTGATGTTTTTTAAATTATGTTAGTTTGCTGTCCAATTTTTTTAATTAATTGTTTTGCTACATTAGATGTTTTGTTAGTTTTTAAATTATTTTTAAACTTGCGATACTTTTATTGCTTGATATAAAATTAGGTGCAATGAATAATGTGGAGGTGCCTATTCTTTATTGGTTTAATGGTAAACTAACAATAGATCAGAAAAATAAGCCGATATATGTCGCTGGAACAGTAAAACCAATGTCAATGAGAAAGCAAACCACAAGGCTTGAATTGGTAGAGAAAATCTATCACATATCCAAAATTAATCCCAATGATTATCAGATTCAAATAACTTGCAAGTGGTCAGTTACATATGGATATTACCTAGCAGTGGTCATTGCTGACGATGAAGACACGCGTTTTATGCTTCAGTTGTATCCGTCAGTAAATATCATAGAGTTATACGTGGAGAAAGTTCAAGGAGAATTCTCTCGTATGCTGAATTTAGATAACGAGTCAACGAGATTCATGTCACTTGTACCACACATTCCACACGTGGACATGTTGACATATACTACGTAAGTAATCGGTTTTTCTCATTCAAACAATTAATTATAATCCAGTCATTTAGTTGACAGAATTATAATTGTTTTGTAGTATGCCAACTGCTAACATCCAATCACATCTAAACACATTGAATTCTTCATGTCCTGATGGCCCATCAAAGGACCCAAATGCAAATTGGTAAATCATGTAACTAATTCATTAATTTTCAAATCAGAATTTTCACATTCTTAACTTTTAATGATAATATTATTATTGAAATATAGGTACTCATATGGAATTGAATATATTATTCCCTCTCATATTGGTCCCTCTGATGTTGGTCCCTCTAATATTAGATGCTCTAATATTGTATCGTTTATGATGCCTTCAGTGTTATTGCACAACGAAAGTGATGATGAAGACACAGACGGGCGTGTTTGGATGTAAGGAATCACAGTGAAGTGAGGAAGTGGGGAAGTATAATTGCTCATTTCCCTATCTATCCAAACACCGGAAAAGGAAAATAAGAAAACCCCCATTTCCCTTTTTCATCTCTCTTTTACACAACCATTTTCTCACTTCCAGAGTGCTACAGTTAATTTTGTGGTCATGTAAATCTCATTTATAATAAGTTATAGCATAAAACAGTTAATTTTTTGGTCAAGTAAATCTCACTTGCATTCTAATTACAATCTATTTTTTATTTTTCTTAATTAATTTTTATTTTAATATTATTTTGCGATCAACTTTGTGGTCAACTTTTCCACTTCCACTTTTCATTACCATCCAAACACCGGAAACAACAAAACATTTTCCAAACCACACTTCCCAACAATCATCCAAACACCAGAAAACTTACTACTCATTTCCCTTTTTCCTAAAGGAAATAAATCTTACTTCCTACTTCCTCACTTCACACCAATTCCTTAAATCCAAACAGACCCGACGTTGAAACTGCGGTCAAGAAAACAGTATGCACGTTGCAGAAGGAGACGAAAATGGTACAGATTGGGTTGACAGTGCATATGTCAATAATGAATATGTTTAGATCCAAGATCCTTATCCTGATGAGCTTGATGGCGAGCACTGGGTTGAAATGACTGTTGTGGAGAATATCAATGCTGAACACATTCGATGTGCGATACTACAGATGATTTAAAAGTTGGTGATATATTTGAATCAAAAGTAAAATTATTGCAAACACTTAGTGAATGGTCCATCGTTCGTTCAGTTTCGTTCAAGCCTGTTAAAACGAATAAGAAATGCTACACAACAGTTTGTGATGCCAATGATGCTGGATATAGAAACGCGTGCCCGTGGAGAATTCATACTTCAGTCCCAAAAGATTCAAGTGGTTATTTTCAAAATTAAAATGTTTGTGCGAGAACATACATGTCACATGCCGGTACTTCAATCCGATCATCGTCAGGCCACAGCATCCTTTGTGTGCAATATCATCATGCCTATGGTAAAGAACAATCTTGATTTGACTCCCGCTAACATAATTACAAAAATTTACGATAAATTTCACATCTCAATAACATACCGCAAGGCCTGGCATGCAAGAACTAAGGCACTGTCAAAAATATTTGAAGATTGAGAATTGTCATATGAGAATCTATCACAATATCTCGAGGCAATTAAAAAAAGTAACCCGGGCATCATAACTTGTTTGAAAGTTGAACCTTATGCATTGGAATATGGTTCGATTGTGCCCAATATGGTTCAATTTGGCCGCGTATTTTGGGCGTTTGGGCCATCAATTAAGGGCTTTTCTGCTTGTCGCTCACTTGTATTGATGGTACACATTTATATGAAAAGTACAAATGTTATTTTCTCATTGCCACTGGAGTAGATGTTGACGGTGGACTCTATCCATTGGCCTTTGCTGTGTAGAAAGTGAATCAGAAAACTCTTGGCGGTAGTTTTTACAGTGTATTTATAATCTTATACCAAGTGTGCATCTTGAGCGGACAATTACTTTTATCTCCGATCGTATGAAAAGATTACCGAAGGAACTTGCAAATGCAATGTCGTCACCATATCATCATCGTTATTGTCTTCAACACATTCAAGCCAATTTTCAAAAAGAATTTAAAGATCCTCAATTGTATCGTTTGTTGTACAAAGTCGGTTGTGCATCAGATCCACTAGTCTATAAGGCAAAATGAAAAAAACTTAAGGAAATATCTGAACTTGCACATAATTGGATTAAGAATAATCTCCATAATTAAGGACGCCAATGGGTAATATCAAAAGATGGAGGTAGACGGTTCACTATCATGACTACAAATTGCTCAGAAAGTTTCAACGGTGTATTAAAAGGAGCTCGAGTCTTACCAATACAAGCACTTATTATAAGGACATTTTTCTGACTTGTTACTTTCTTTCATACCCGTGAAAAAAAAGTAAAAAACTGAAAATCACCCCTAACACCAACAAATGAGGACAGCTTGAGATATCGATACAATGTTGCTTGATGGCATTCGATATAAAATACAGTTTGACTGAGTGGGAGAAATCTGATAGGAAGACTACACATGCACCGTTAACATTACCTAAGACGAATGCACTTGTTCTTGTAAATTACCTCAGCTCCAGAATCTTCCTTGCATACATGCTATTGTGGCATGTTCTAATGAGCGTAGTAGGGGTGCCAACATAAATACTTACTATTTTTGTTCGCAATCGTATTCTATAGATAACTATGCTAAAGCATATTCTCCACTGTTTCGTCCAATTATAGATAAACGACATTGGAATCTCTATAATGGGCCTCTTATCTTGCCTCCTGAATATAAGAGGCCGGCAGGTTGTCCACCTTCTGTTCGCATAAAAGGCACTATGGATGAAGGTCGTAAAAGTCACAGACATAATAGATGTAGTAATTGTAAGTAATTAGGTCATAATAAAGTTAGATGTCAAAATCCACCAATTACTGTCTTTTCATTGGGTAAGTATTTGCATGTATTAGTCTATCTATTTTATATCATCATTTATGTAATGAATGTTGTTTATGATGTTACTAATAATTGAATTGATGTACAAGCAAAGCTCCCATGGAACCAGGGCCGGTCAGTTATGATGTTCTATACATGCAGGATGAGCATCGATCCGCTCAAATCGATGCAAGCCGGGTAATTGTCTATGTGTGTAAAGTTAACAATAGCATTATTATAATATTGAACATATTATATTAATGGATATTTCCTTTATAATTGCACGATCTCCATGTCATTGATTGTGTAGATCATTCTCGGGCCTTTCAACGGTGGACTTTGTTGAATCCGCGTGTCATAGATTGCGTTCGACGAGCGGGATTCTTGGTTCATTCTCATTTGAGGTGGGTCCGACTAGATCATGCATTACTGACAGCTTTGATTGAGAGATGGAGGCTAGAGACATCTACTTTCCATTTTCGAGTTGGGGAGATGACTATTACTCTATAGGATGTGGTGGTGCTCCTTGGCAATCAGATGATGGTCCAATTGTCACAGGTAGAGATGACAGAGATTGAGCCTTTGAGTGTGAGAGATAATTAGGCAGAGTACCTCCACAGACAGCTATTAAGGGTGGAGCAGTAAAGTTACAATGGCTCTGTGATGAGTTCACGGTGGTATCATAGTACTTAGAGGATATGGAGGTGGAGCAGTTTGCAAGGGCATATATATTACATATGTTCGGTACACGTTTCTAGATACCACCACAAATAAGGTACATCTTCAGTGGTTACCTCTCTTAGAGGATTTGGATGTGTACGGAGCTATGTCATGGGGTAAAGCAGTTCTTACATTTCTCTACATGGTGTTGTATAAAACCAGCACCATGGAGATAGCGCAACTTCATGGTTGTTTGACACTCCTCCATGTGAAAACTTAACTCACACTGATTTTGTTATTTATGTGCATACTTTAATTGGATACTTTAAATTGATTAATAGTTGTGTTTACATTCTGTTAACAGTTATGGTCTTATAAGAGATTGTCTATAGGTCGACTCATACTCAGACAGATTGTGTCAGAAGATGATCATCAACCTTTTGGATGCAGGTAATTAGCAATGTCTTATGCAATATAAATGAAAACTTAATATTTTTTCCCATTCTAACAAAAATGGTGTGTCACAGGTGGAATGTTGATCAGACATATGATGTAACACCACAGAGAGACCTACAATTTTACAGAAGTAAGTTGGATGTGATGCTAGAGCCTGCAGTGACATAAGAGCCATATACAGATACAGTTCTATAGAGTTTACCTCCAATATGCACATCAGGAGTTGATATATGGCGTGCACATATGCCTATTATTTGTATGGAGAATGTTGTGATGCACGTTCCGGATCGGGTACTTCGATAATTTGGGATGAATCAACATATTTCCGATCCAGTTTCGAGTTGATACGTGTGGATCGCAATAAATATAGGCTGCGTGATTGGAATGTCTGCGTGATTGGAATTTGAAGACAAATGCATATATACTCGAATGGGAAGATCGAGCAAACAAGATTCAAAACCAACGCCACACTTACACATTTTTGGAGGAGTATATGCGTTGGTATTGGGGGATCACTCGACGTTAGATTATTCAACGTGTTGAGGCTCCAAACGCTTATACGCCCAGTGCTCCCTACGAGCGATAGTTGGTAATATCTTAAACAAATTCATTTATGTCTTTTAATTATGTGATATGTGATATATTCTTCTACTTATGCTTATTTTCCATTTAGATTGATGGATTGGTCGAAATAAATGAAATGGCGTATGGGACATTGGTTGATAAATCTCGGTTGCACTCGACAATGCAGGAGATCAAAAACTATATCAGGAATCTTTTACGACAACCTCAATTTGCACGTCCATCTGAAAAGCACCAAACCCAACAGAGACTTATACACGACGCCAATGACGGTTACCTCATACGGAACACGAAGATGTGGCAGACCCTTTCCAACCAGCTCCTACACGGCGTACACGGCGTTAAAATGATGATGAGGCGGGACCATCTCAGCAACAGACACAACCAGATTCTCAGACTCTTCCTCCACCCGGTCGAGAAAGAAGACGTGGGGGTGGCCGAGGAAGGTGTGGATTGTTGTGTTTGTTCTGATATGTAATTTATGAAGAACTTGGGATATGTTATGTTTGTGGTTGCGATATTTAATACCATTGTATTATATTTGTGATATTAAAGATATGTGATATTTAATATTACTATATGATATTTATGATATTTAATATTATTGTATGTACGTGATGTTTATGAAATATTTCATTTTAATATTATTTAATATTACATTGACAAGTTCTACTGGAACTGATGTTGTGCACATCATCAGTTCCGGTTCTGGAATAATAGGAGTCTCTAGTTTGGGTTTCAGAAACTTGAATCCAAGTTTCCCTTCGATCATCCTGTCTGAATAGGAGGTTGGTCTCTGGTTCGGGTTTTTAAAACTCGAACCTGAGTTTTACTGAAATTTAGACGCAGTCTCTGGTTTGGATTTCAGAAATCGGAACCTAATTTAAACATAAACTTGGGTTCGGGTTTCAGAAACTCGAACCAAGAAAACAAAAAAAATTTGTTCGGATTTTTTAAACTCGTAACTAAAACTTCCAACTAGCGTCACGCTGGCAAGGAAATCCAACGTGACACTGAGATGGCGTTTCAGAGGTCTGTTTTGGGAATTAAGTTTTATAGAGGCTTTTTTTATAATTATTTATTTAAATGAGTTAAAAAAAAAAGCTTCTTTTTGAGAGTATAATTGAGTATGGTTCACAGGTTTACATTGTTAGTAAGCGTGTCTTTTGTGCAATTTGATGAGAATATTTGGTTTTCAAAGGAAAAAACATAAATCGAACTGTGCTCAAAGCTTGCATGTAGACCGAAATCTCGTGGCCGTAGAAAAATGACATTGGAAGGAAGAAGTATAAGAGGAAAGTTTTGTCTCATGAAAGCTGACATCTTATTCACGTGTCAACACGGGATTGACACTCTATGTTTAGCTCACACACATGAACCAAACCCCACGATTATAACTCTAAATTGCCTCTAACTCGTTCCCATAACCATAAACACTATATCACAACTATAAATTACTATGTTGCATCAACAAACTAAATCATATTTAATGTCTAATTAATTGTCAAAATGCAACAAATGAGTGAATAAACAGTGAATTTAGAGCTAATTTCTTACAACAAATCCTACACATACCAAATGCTCCAAGTGCATGGCATAAATACAACATATATGTCTCAAATAAATGGGTGAAATAAAAAGATGTGAGTAACATAGAACCAAGCTAAACTTCTCTCAAAAATAGAACCAAGCTAATAAACAATAGATATCAGTTAGTTTGCCTATCTGCCTCAACTTAAATCTCAACTCAAGCAAACAATGAAATTAACCAAACCCTTTTGTTACAAGTAATCAATAGCTTTATCTATCTTTTGATGTTAACAACGAGAAATCAATATATATGCATGCTATAACTCCCTTCACTCTGTACACAAATTAACCACAAACCCTAATTAACAACCAACCAATCCATTGAACTCATCAATCACTGAAATATGTCTATGAAATTGTGTGACTCAACCGAATACTCTGATGGAAGCAACCAGTTGCCATGAGGAGAAGCCACAGGCACATCCTCATGATGATGATGATGATGATGATGATGACCAACAAACTCACTCAAATAGGATGAACGAGGCATGCCATTGTACTGATGTTCCGAGCTCGGCTGACTCAGCGCACGGCGAGCTTCAACTCTCACCGGAAACTGGCGGTGCCTCGCCTTGCTGATGACAGAACCTTTACCAGGAGACGGCGAAGACGGAGGAGAAGCTGCAGGTTTCCCGGTGAGTCTCTGCACGAGGGCCATGAACTCGCCGGCATCTGCATGGATCACCTTGGGTGGAACTAAGTAGATGATCACAGGCTTCTTCTGGATCTTTTTCTCCACCATCAGAGCTGAAGAAGCCATTAATGGGGGGTTCTTCAATTGATTTCTGCTTGCAAACATTATCAGTTTGCGCCACTTTAAATAGAAACAGGAAAATTTGCAGAGACTTTGGCAAAGTCAAGGGCTCACCAAACAGAGCCATCCAACGTCAGCAGAAATTCAACTCTTCAGCATGGATGCATGTTTCATTAGATAAACTCCAGTAGAGCAAAGTCAGACTCAGATATTTTATTTGTTTGAATAAATGATTTTGAGAGTTTTATACTGTGGATATGTTCGATATTGGTGTTAAGAGAGTTATTAGCAGATACAAATACTGTTTTTAAAACATAATTAAGAGTTTAATTATGTTATATATGATTAATTAGAGATTAAAATTGGCAAGTGCTTTTTTGAATGACGTATGAGGGCACGAGGTCAGAGGCGTTGATTAAGAGTGGATTAAACAAAACGATTTCATTGACTTTGGGAGAACAAACTGGCAATCGGTTGATATATTTTGTTTAATAAAATTTAATCTATAAAACTAGCGAATTAACAGACGGCCGTTCCGTTCATGTGAAAGTCAGCAAGCACATGGGAGGTTGGCCGTGGCTGCGAGCGTTGGCAAGGGCAACCAACTACGTTTGGAAGCTTGTGGGATCCTACGACTCGAGAGTTGCATCAGCTAAGTTGTGAAGCTAGATTATTGTCTTGGCGTATTGTCATCATACGCAATCAACACGATGATCCCGTGACAGCGGAGCTCTCCGGGTTATGGCGTTGGGCTAGTTTAGAGTTTCAGTACTTGACGGCAAGATCAGAGTGAACAGGGACACCCGAAGCAGCAAAGTCTCCAGAGCTTCAGAGTGATGTCTCAGGAGCGAAAGATCATTCTGAAACACTTCACCAGGGGAGCACTCTGAAACTACAGAGTAGAGTTACTTCTCGGAGGTGTGAAGTGGAAGCGGGCCAGCCCAGTCCAGCGTGGAAGCGACCCAGTCCAGAAGATAGAAGATTATTTGCCAACGAAATTTGGGAACACGTGAAGGACAATTTAGGGATCTCACAACTTGTAATCCTAATTTTTTCTATAAAATAGGATGTGCCGTCATTAAGGTTAATAGAGGTGAAACATCAATAGATTATGCTATTGTAAGTACCATTGTATAGAGCGGCTGTGAGGATTCTCTTATTCTTCCCTGTAATCTTTCTGATAACTCGAAGCAACGTCAGGGGGAGAATAAATGTCTGAATTGCGGAATTCGAACTGGCGACTCCAGAAGAGCTTGTGCTCTAATCGGCCCAGACCAACCAATTAAACCAACCGTTGGATAAATAAATAATAGGCCAAACATGCATACCTCCCACAAGTTGCTTGCGCAAATTTTTGAAATAAAAAAAAAAAAATCATTTAGAGCGTATATGAGGCTAAACATGAGTCCAAAGGCCAAGTCCCATGACTTCTAATGTTCAAAGCAAAAAAGGAACTCGGTCGCTTGCAAAATTTTAAATTTTAAACGCCATGTTGGGATAAATAAATAAATATTAGGAAGAGTGCATAAAAATTAAGAAGCAAGTGAGCGTGTGAACACACACAACCAACGATTTTTACCACGAGAACGTGTTGATCAAGCTCTATGAGCACGGCTTGTTGAAATCTAATTACTCGTCTCAATAAATCTAAACAGTACCCACAATATTAATTAATCTTCCAAAATAATTTACAAGAGTAGATTAAGATGAATGTAAAAAAATTTCCATTTGTAATTATATAAACACACTCATGTTTAAATCATAAAATGTTTCTTCCTCCTCCTTGACTACAATATTATTTTATAATTTATAATCACTGACTTGCTAACATCCAGCATGCATAATGTGGAGAGCAAGGTTTCCTGATGGATTCCATTTCATCTTTTGTTTTGATAATCTCTAGGTTTTTTTATCACATCAAAGAAGAAGGGCGACATGTTAGTGCAGCATAAGCCCTCTTCTATTTCACAAACCCCTTGATGTTGTTTTGGAGAGAAAAAACTTCATAACTTGTAACAGAAATAACACAAAAAATATGTTCAGATTTCACAGGACATTTCAGCTTCAATGCTGAATCATTTTATCTCAATGCGAAAACCTTTCCTTTTAACTAAAAGACGATTCAAAAATTGACATTTGCAAATCCAATCACATCGTACACTCACAAGTGAAGCAAATTATCTCATTATCAAATGGTACATGAACTTGTATGTTCTTTTCTGCAATTGTCTTCATCAGGTCCATTTAAAACTTCTGTTTTCGCGTTTTTGAGACGTGGGGAACAAATAAGTACATATGAATGTGCTCGGAGTCATGGGTATCAGCCGGCATGCGGAAATGGAGCAACTGCAATGACAACCTCATCTGGTGCCAAGCTACTCGGCCTCAAGGTCGTGCCATCAAATTTGTATTTTGCTCGGGGGATTTTTTGTTTTAAATTTGCTTTTGCTGCAATCGATTTGCGTAGATGGCTTCAAACAGAATGAAGTTGACTAAGAATCTCAGGATGCTGCTGTTGAGCAAAGCTTTATCCAATTCCATGGTAGACAACAGTGCGATGAGAAGGCACACCCAGTTTCCCTTCTGAACAGTAGTAGTGTCGAGAACTTTTGCAACAGATTCAGTCAAAAAGGGGCACTGCGTCCATGCATAGATGTGCTAACTTCCGCTGGTATTCTCCATAGAATTCACTAACTGTGGTCAGCTCCTCGCCCTCAAGATTCCTTATAGGCAAGTGAAATTTTTTTCTCTCTTCTACGGAGGTTTCTGATGGCTCATCGGCACCTTGAGATTCTTCACTAATTTGTTCGTAGATCTCATGGCAGGCTAGCAAGAACATGGCAGCAGTGTCTGGCTGATGGGCCTCCCGCAGTGCTGCTAATGCATCATGCAGTGATCCGGCAGCGACATACAAAATAAGAGCCCTGCAAGATCAGTATTTGAAATGCTGTCAATCAACTAGAGTGCTAAATGGTCAATAAATTATCCAAAAAATATGGTTGAGGTTAAATCACCTCCACATGTTGTGTTCATTATAAAGAATATAGCTGCCCCATCTCTGCAATACCCTGCAAGTAAAAGCAAATACAGAACAAATTCAGTAATTCTGTATTGTGAAAAGACTATTCCTGTTTTTTCTATTATTTTCTCTATTTATTCTTTCATTGTGTGTGTTTGTGTGCATGTGTGTCAGTGTGTCAGTGGGGTGGGGTGGCATGGTGGAGTATGGATCAGTAAATAAATGGTACAACTCAAGAATAATGCAGAGAGTATATATCACAAATGATAAAAGCTGATTATTTGTTGAAGTACAGATTATAACACCAAATTCCATGCAAATGCAGTGTCCCACACACAGTATAAGTTTTTCAGAAGATATCACACAAGAAGTAGGGAATCATCTATTGGAATAAGGTATGTCAAAGAATTGCTTAATTCAGGAGAAATAATTGCACCTTGCATAATCTGATCCATGCAAATGTGTAGCAGCTAAAGTTGCAGCATCTATCCAACATCCAGCATCTTGTAGCTGTAACAATCACAGACTTCTGTCAAAAACACGCTATGGCAACAATTTTAAGAGTAAACAGTACTACTGATACCTTGATGGAATCAACTACTTTTCGAACGTAGCTGCGTAGATGTCTAATCAAAGGTATAATAAATGCTTATTCTTGTAAGACTAGCTTAAAGTATATAGCTTACATTTTGACATATTATGAAAATCTAGTTCTTTCGTCTAGATTCTAGGCATATCTACTCGTAAAATACACCAGCATAGAAGACTTTTTTCTCTATTGCAGAAGCTAAAGTCTCAAAATCAATTCATAATTGCAGCGCTGTAATGGAATAAAACAATTGAGCAGTTAACATGTAGAAGTTCGTTCCTGAAGATCTTGGTTGTGCTTTGCTAAGGATGGTCGTTCCTGAAGATCTTGGTTGTGCTTTGCTAAGGACGGTTGGCCACAGCAGACATGCGAAAGGAAACCGATGTACGTTCAATTGAAAATAATTGAGACTTGAGTCATTTCAATTTGATATGTGAACTAATAAAAGTCATACAAGTCATCAATTTGATATGTGAACTAAGTTATGTTGCACGAACAATTCTACCATGGAGCCGTACCCATTGTAGTGGTCAGTTTCCGACCTTCTCGAAATCACGCCACATGTTCATTCAGCACTAAACAGGCGAGCGACACGTGGCCACTTTCAGAACCTCTGACCAGGAATGCCCAATCAATTCAAACTCCAAGCAACTCATATAGTTAGAAGGAAGAGGTTGATTCTGTAATATCTCTAATTTAAAATACTGTATTTTTATTTTTTAAGTATTTATTTTGCTTTACTGATTATTTTATTACTATTATGATGATTATTAATTTTTATTATTATTAGTTGAAACTAGTATTATTTCATTATTATTGTTATATTAGTATTATTTTTGATGCTGTTAATTATTACCATTATTGCTAATCATTATGATTATGATTATTATTAAAGTGTGTTATTATTGTTGTTGTTATTATTGTAATTAATGTTATTATTATGTATTGATATATTATATTATTATTATTATTGATATTACGTGTGTGTATTATCCCATTGTGAACTCATTACCATATATCCTACCCATTATCTCTACCCAAACCAATAACCCATACCCAAAAACCCGCTACCCGATTACCCTATATATAATCCCCTAATTATAACCCTAATCCTAAACCTAACCCTAATCTCCATCTCCACGCATCCTCAGCCGAACACCCCCTCTTCCTCCTCTGCACCACTCACCCCACCCCAGGCTACGCACCACCCTGCAGCAAACTCGGGCTCCCACCTCCACCCTAGGCTGAGCCCTCATCACCATCACCATAGCCTCCACCCTCCCTGAACCCTCACGGCCAGCACACCCCTTTCTCACGCCACCTCCTCTATGGCTTCCCACCGGCAACAGCCCCCTTCCCACCGGCAACAGCCCATGGCCCGATCTTTATTGTCGGAGGTCTTCCTCTCTCTCGCGGCCGTTGCAGCCTCATCCCCATGAGATCCCTTATGTGCACAAGCATTCAGCCACCATCTCCTTCAGACCGAACCCACTGTCTTCCCCATGGCCATCTCCCTTGGGCGCCTCTCCCTGGCCGCGCACAACAGCACTTCTCCCCCCCCAAGCCGCGAGCGCATTGCTCCAGCCCCATCCTCTCTGCGAGATCGCGACACCACCACATCAATGCCTCCTTCCCTTGCCGCCTTCTGCACCGTGAGTTCTCCCTTTCTCCCTCTTTGTACAAATCTAAAAGTGTGTGTGTGTGTGTGTGTGTGTGTGTGTTTATATTTAAGTGTAATGTGTTATGTGTAATTATCTGTAAGTGTGGTTGTGTTATTAATTTTCCCTTGGGGATTATCTTCTTCCTTGTTGCTGCGTGTGTGCATGTGTTGTGTTGTGTTTGAATGTATGTGGGTGTGTAAATGTGTGCGTGTACATGAGTATTAGATTACTGTATATGTATGTGTGTATTAGTGTGTTGTAGTGCGTATGAGTGTGTGTGTTTGTACAAGTGTGTGTGTAGTAAGAGTGTATGCACGTGTGTAGAGTGCATGTGCACGTGTGGGTGTGAAAGCGTGTTTATGTTTACGTGTGTATTTGGTTGCGTGTTGCAGCGATTCAAATCCGATTGCGCAATCCGAACCCGATAACGGAAGACCCAGACCTGATCCGGATTCGTATTCATAGAGTGTTGATACGTCAGGCGATTCGAAAACCGACATAAGAGACGATGCGGAGATCCGTACCAGTTCGTGCAGTGCAGACTAAATGGCAATTCAGACCCAAAACTGCGTCATTTAATGTGAGTGTTTACTTTGTGTTATTCGGATTTATTATTGTTTGAGTGTTTCTTTATTTGTTTATTTTAATTATGCAAGTTAATTTATCATTTCATGTGAGTATTTATTCCGTTGTATATTTATCTATTTTTGTTAATAGTTAGAATATTTAAATTGTTCTATTAGTGTTAGTTATGTTTGATTTCTAGTGTTTAGATATGATCGTAGTTGTGGTGATTTAGAATTTGGTCCCAATGATTTAATATCTTGATATTCGGATTTGTTAGTGGACTTAGTTGAATTACAGTTTGACTTAAAGTTGAGAAAGCAGATTGATCTATTTTGTAGTGAATTATTGGACATGGATTATTATACTGATATGAAATGGTTTAGAGATACCACAGATGATGGATCAGATGTGATCTGATATTTATATGCATATGGATTCGATATCATATTATCGAGACATTAGAGTTTATTATTTCATGTGTATTCGTTCACCACTTCGGATTCAGATCTAGTTGTGATATACCTTAGACACTGACTTGGATTGATCTTGAGATTGGCCCGGTTCATGTTCGTGGATAAATAGTATATTTATTTAAAGTATTTATCAGACAATTGTTTGGTGATAATTTGGTGGAAACTTATTTGAATATTGAGGACAAATTATATATGATGTTCCTTTATTAAGAGACATATTTTCATGATACTTGGTTTTGTACATGGACTTAGTTGGAGTTGGAGTCGTTCTGGGATTTATATTCTTTTTATCGGATCTTGATCAACATTTGATGAGATTGACGATTGTTAGATTATAGTTGTGAGTATTTCGGATTTATTTACGGGTCATATTGGTTGAATATGGATGAACTTGTTGATGTTGATTATCAGACGTAGAGGTATTCTAGATTCCATGTTGATTGAGGATGTTCCCCTCTTTAGTTGTGATTTCGGTATCCGTTGACTTAGTTGATCTCGAGAATAGTCAGTAGACTGCTCTTCATGTTTGGTTCCTAGTTATCGCAGTTATTCAGTTATAAAAATAGAGTTATTGTGATAGTGATCTCGTTGATAACAGTGATCTCGTACTTCAGAGTTTATATTAGTTGTCAGATATCAGTTATCAGAGATTAGTGATACCATTATGATTAGTGACTATATCTCCAGTATTCTCCATCGGATGTTAGTTAATAATTATTCAGTTGTCAAATACTAGTTTTCAGTTATTCAGTTATCAGCTATTTTTGACATCATCAGTTGTTGGAGATATCCGGTCACTATTTCATTTTAATAATAACTTAATCATTACTTGTTAATAAAAGACATCATAACCCAGGAAACATGCGTAATTGCCTGATAATGAATGTCGCGTATTTTGGAAGGATTTGTTATGGTATACGAGTTTAGGTTCCACCGTGAAGAACCAAGATAGTACTGGCTACTAGTTATTCAGTTATTCAGTTCTCAGTTATTAGGGCTATACCGGATTACGGCTCCACACCAGCTATTCTTTTGTGTAGGCTTGTGGTCTTCAATTATTAGGGCCTTACGGTCCGTCCTGATTCAGAACTAGGAATGTTAGAACGTGGTATCGAGCATGCACGGTACCCTCCAAAAACACATGCACTACATTGGCAGGCAGTTACAATAACGATAACCTTATTTATTATGTGAAAAATGGCTGTGATATGGGACGCAACTAAGTACCATATTAGTTAGGTTAATAATAACCAACCAGATTAGAGACATATGATAGATCACACCTCTTTGATATCAGTTGTTCGTTTTACAGTTATGAGTTACCTCTTATTTACAGTTTTGTTCACGGTATTCTTTATTCTGTATTTTCATATTAGTATAGTGATATACACACTGATTACATACACGAGCACCTTTTCCCTCTTTTTACACACTCATTAGGTCGTTTCTGATGACCCTGAATTTGCACATCCAGATATTGGATGCTTTATTTTATAGATCAAGTGTTTGTTGAGATCGTACACATCATGAGGAGCTAGAATTTCCCTCCACTTGATTATTGGAGTTCTTATCTCTCTTGTATTGCTGTTATTTCCTGATTCTCTATGCATCAGATGCAGTTGTCATTCCTTTTTCGTATTCATTGTTATCATGTGTGGACATCTATATGTGTTATTGCAATGATCATGATTTATTATAATTTATTTTTGTAGCTTATTTCGAGTTACTTAAGACTTAGCGCATCTACGTGAGGTATTTTTCTTGCATATAAACGTCGCCGACTCTCGTCGCCTCTTCGCTCTAGTGTATTTTGGGAAGCGAGGCGTGACAGATTCAGTTGGAAGGATCTCTATCTATAAGCCAATCTCTATTTGAACTCAACAGTAATACCTTAAGAACGGATCAACCTATCAACAGTTGGATGCAGAGAATCAGATACAGATGGACTTTCGTTCACTTCATTCAAATCTGGATGGTCGACTTAACCGCCTCCGAGATAAAGGGATTAAGTGTTCAAACTAAGCAAGACTCCTTAGCCTTTTCAAAGACATGACTTATATATATATATATATATATATATATATATATATATATATATATATATATATATATATATGAAAACCCTTCCAATAAGAAAGGGGATCAGAATTCAGAAACCCAAGCTGACCAGAGAACCCCATATGTAATCGCCATTGACATAGTGAAATTTCTCTCCGTGATTTTCTCTCATTTAGGTTTCCACATAATCCTTTGTGTTTGTGTTGGCTTTTCTGTGATTTAATTTTACTCCCTCAATTATTTTGGTGTGTGGATTAATTCCTTAAGAATTTACCCACAACACCCGTGTACAACACTCTGACACCCGTGTTGGATAACGACACTTCTCGAACACTTATAAAATGTTGTTAATTAGATACGATAATTTTTTAATTTAGGATATTTGCTATAACTTATTCCACATGTGTCTTACATTTCTCATACATTTTTTCCTTTATATATTTGATATATTTATTTAGCTTCATGTACATATAAAAACCAAAGATGAAAAAAGTTCAAAATATTGATTTGCATAAAGCAATAATAAATTTACATATCTTTTGATAATGTTAGAATTGTAATACATTTACTTTGTACAAAGAGCATATTTTATGTATGCATGCATGCATGCATGTATATATGTACTTCCTCTTATCATTTGTAGATATACTTTATATGTAAAATTGTCGTGTCCATGTGTCCTACTATTTAAGGAATTGCCAGGTTGCATGTTTGTGCCCGTGTCATACCCGTGCTCCGTGTCCGTCCATGTCCATGCTTCTTAGAACTAACAAATGTTATACAATAATTAAGTCTCATAAACACCAAACCTATTCCTAGCTATTTAGGGTTAGCTCCAAGAATATTTATTCACCAAGTACTCATTGTTGGCAACAATTGGTGAAATAGGAAGTTTTTCCCATCTTCTTTTAACTTTCATGCTCACTTAGGTCCCTTCCTCTTTTCTAAATGTTAAACACCTATTAGAACTCAGATATTTCTAGTACATGGATCCATCTTATCACTCACAATTCACCTAAATTCATCTTCTCTGATTTGACACTTTTTATTGCTCAACATTTTGGATCAAAAGGATATAAATTTGCTATTGCAATATAAGAATCAACCACACATCACTAAGTCAAGGGTTAGTCACAGAACAACTCACAACTTCATTTGCCCAAACTCTAATCATCTTCATACCCCTCTCTGCTCTTTTACTGTTAGAAGATCCAACCATGGAATCAGCCGGCCAGTAACTTTAACTGAGCCATTTTACATATCACTTCATACAAATGTGCTACCTTTAACTAATTTCAGATAATTTCTTCCACATCTTAGCTTATAATACGTTATTCTCAACAATTAGCACTATATCTTCTGTGAACAACACAACTCCTGGTTCCTCTTCTTGTATAGATCATAGGCACATCAAACTATATGCATAAACAGATACACCAAGACTTGGCATCCTTCCACGAGAAGCTCATTTATAACACGATGATGAGTTCTAACCTATGTAGTACGAAATGGTTTACCACCTTTTTCATATTCGACTGAGTTAGTGCTCTCACAAGAAACTTCATTGTCATTATTGTCTAAGATAGATAAAGATATTCAGATCACGGAAGTAGAAAAATCAATATCTTTACCCTCACAAGAAGCTTCATTATCATTGCCATCCAAGATGGATGCAGAGGTTCAGATCACGGAAGTAGAAAAATCAATGTCTTCGCGGTCCAACGAGGTTGCACAATCATTCTTTGAGATTCCTACCCCTCACCCATCAATTGTTTTCTCACGAGCTTCACAATCGTCAATCTTGGCTTCAACACCTTTATCATCATTTTCGTCACTGGGTACTATCTTTACACCTCTCAAATTGTGTTTCGATACTTATGACTCTTTTCAAAAAAATTTAAAGGTATCAAATTTGAAAGTGGATAAAGATGAGACAAGTAAAGAATTCTGCGTTTAAGTTTTATCTTACAATGAAACCAGTCACAGTTGAAGACAACATGGATGAATTATTCATGCTACAAAATCGGGATTTATTGCAAGAGTAGACATCTATATTTTTCTTTTGACCTATTCAAAGTTGCACTCGAGATTGAGTTTTTGGCTCCAATCTATATTTTCTCTTCTTCAAATCATTTGCTACTATTTTTGGATTGGAGCCAAAAACCAGTTCTTTTCTATTTATAAATTCTTGAATAATCAGATTGCTAGAGAACCACACCATCCAGACCCTCTGATCCACATCATCACCATCATCACGCCTTCATCAAGTAGCATATTGAAACCAGTCCTCTCCAGTATTTAGAGATCAGATCAGGATCAGAGATGTGATTTAAGCCTCCATTGTGCTAAGAAGACTGCAATCAGACCAAAAACCTATTTCTCAATTCTGAATTCCATCACATCCAAACCGATCTAACAAACCTGCAACTAGTCACATCTCTTTTGCGTGGAGCTAAGCATTCTAGGGACGTGTACCATCCACAACTACGTCTGATCACTAGTTTTCTTCATATAGTTTGTCAAGCATACCTTTGAAGTGGAAACACAAGACCAATCAATCAAAGCTTCCATCACTGCTTCAATTGATCAATACCAGATCCCATTGCTGTTACTTACACACCTTCTAGTTCTATGCCTTCTTGCAGCTACATGTTTACGGGGTCATGGAACTCTTCATTCTTAATGCTAGACTGAATCAAGTCAACGAGGACATCTCGTCCAAGAGATGGACAATTTATGCAGAACTCATAGCAATAGTCGGCGAATGATCCATTGAAGGCCACAAAACCACATTGGAGTTCAGATTTGTATTCTTTATAAATTTGGATTTATCTTTATCTCTTGCTTAGTTACTGGTAATAGTATGATTAGGCTACAAGTTTACCTTTATTTCTTTTCATCAGAATTTCACATCAATTAGAAATTTGACTTAACTAAAAATCCCTCTTTATTCGAGTTGGAATTGTATTTGGATTCCATCTGTCAGTTTCTAGATATATGGTAATTTCTACTCAAGGTTCAGACCTTATATGAATGAAAGTTGATTGAAAATTGTGAATGGATTGTCAAGGGCAGAGTTCCATTTTTCCTTCTCTGATTTTCGCTTCTTCCTTAAAACTTTCCTTCAAACCATTTGCCATTATATCCTTTCGATATAACCTTCTTTTTCCTTAATATCCACCAGAAGAACTCTGTTGCTGCTTTAATCATATGGTTTATCCAAATCAGAGAAGATCATGTATATATTTTTCATGTTTATCTATAGTACTAAACCAAATTGATAATCTTGTCGTAAATCCAATGTGCTTCTTAGATGGCAATGCACAATCAGATAAGAGATTCATATAATAAAAATTTGGTATGGAGTTCAAATTAGTGGTATCAAATTTAGGTTCTCACACTTTTAAATTTTATCTTGGGAGGGAAGATAAAAAGAAAGAAAAGTAAGAAAATGAAGTGTTCGTAGTGGTTACCATTCAGTTAGAGTGACCTATTCGCATTTACCTGTGAGGCCTAGTTTTGGCAACACAGTTTCTGAAACTAGGGTTTCGATTAAGTTTAAATGAATTTGAGGCTTGTAACCATACAAACCCCAATTTCCAGAACCTTCTGAAACTGGGTTTCACTAACTTTAGTCAGTGCTTGGAAAGCCTCTCTTTCTCAGTTAGTCTTGGTTTGGAAAATCCACCCAAACCTCAGTTTCGTAAGGTACGGCCCTACAGGGGCCTCCAAACCCCAGTTTCAGTAACTGCATTTTAATGCCCAAATAAGGTCCAGTTTTAGTAACCTCATTTTTGGCTTAAAACTCTCCCAAACCTCAGTTTGGGAAACATAAACTTTGTTCCGAAACGAGGCCTGAATAGTTCCTTTTGACGATGATTTTTTTGGAGGGCATTAGAATTGTCTATCCTAATTTTGACGCCTTTCGCACGATTGAATTTTCTATTGTATTTAGTGATGGACTCGATTTACTAAGAAACTAGGTTGTTTCCTCAAAAATAATTCAAGTCCGGTCGCCTCTATAAAGGGGAGTCACTTTATTATATGGGGTCATTTTCTTCCATCAAAAGATTAAATGATTTTATTCTCTTATAGTTTTTGCAAAATTTGCAGCATTTCACATTTGAACTGTGTTTATCAAGAAAGACCATTAACCTTGATTTATCCGACATCATATCAGGTACAAGCCAGTTCAGTTTTCCCTGCATAAGATGGTGAAGAAAATCTTTGGCATCTAAGTTCCATCGACCTCTCCCATAGCTTGTACTCCATACCTATGTCTAATCCATGATAATTTGTACAATTTAGTGCATCATCTTTGTTCCTGTAAGTGGGTGTAGAATGCCACTCAACATAAAAACTTTGCCGACATTTTATGACATGAATCTTTAAGAGTACATATCTGGGTCTTCACATCCTTATGATGAATTGCATTGATGTTACTTGATAAGTGTAAAGTTTCTAGATTTAAAGAATAGGGATTTTAGGATTGTTTGAGTGCTGACCTGATTGCTCAAAGAAGAAAATAGTAGAGAGTTTGTTGTTTAGGGGCCAAAATTAAGCTGGCCTAGAAGAAAACATGGAAATAGGAAGAATAGTGGATTTAAACAGAGGGAATAACTAGAAGATCTATGGTGTAGCCTTAAAAGAAAAGGAAGAAGGGAGAGGAGATTGCATTAGCTAATAATGTAGATAGGAGAAGACCACGATCTTAATCTAAATTTCATTCACTTTTCACTCATTGTTCCCAACTTTTGCATTATATTTGCATATAGCCTACTACAAAACAAGACTCTTAGTATCTCATTCATAACACTTAATGAAGCTAATTAACTCATCACCACTATCCATAATATAACGAAGTTATATGTAACTCAGTTAGATACATAGAAAACATAAAATTGTAGCTGACTTAGATTTCCGGGCTCCAATAACTGATGTAATTGAATGCATGGATCCAATTAACAAAAAAAAAGAAGAAGAAAAGGAAACTGAAATTAAAAGTAACCTGGAATTTGATAAAATAAACTTAATTCACCCCTTCAGTGCAATATTAAGTAATCAAGAGTATTTTGCTACTCTAACAAATGAGGATTTCCTTAAAGGAGCTGATGAAGACAAAAAATTCACCTAGCCAACCTGGAGAATTTGGGATGAATGCTTTGTTGTTGACCGTTCACTAGTTTCAAGATCTTACGAGAAAAGTTATACAATCACAATAACACACTTCCTTGTGAAGAACTTTTCAGAAGTTGGTCGGTAATCCATCTGGCTCAAGTGCCTTGCTCTTTTTCGCCTTCCAGTGAACAGTTTATTATGTAGGATATCAAGAGATCCGAAATTTCTGGATGATTGGCAGACTTTATGTTGAAGTTGAAAAAAAACTTATTTCATTGATATACAAGAAGATGATTTGAACATATGGTACTCTGACCTCTATATAGAAAGCCTTTATCCTCAAACTTTTGGGTCGGCTGCATGCTTACATTTAGCTTTGATAAGGGTCAGTTCTTCAATAAATTATAGTATCTTTTTGGATTGCCACCATCCATGTTCCTATAGGCCTACCTCCAATCCTTGTTTCTCCACTAGATATGATCTTGTCACCCATCCTAACTGCCACACTTAATTGCCTCCATCACACATGCCCGAATCATCTCAGTCGTTCACTCTCAGCTTATCCTCTTTGGGAGCAACTTCTTACAGATGCAGGAGTTTCTTATCCTATCTCATAGTAATGCCACTTATCCATCTCAATATTCTCAGGTTCTGGTAGACTAACTTTCTGGACATGTTTTAACTAGCCAAAATTTTGACCCATAAAGCACAGTTGGTCTTGTAGCTGGCCTATAAAATTCTCCTTCAATTTCATTGGTATACAATGATCATATAATATTCCATAAGCACTTCACTTTAAACATATCATATCCTCCTCAATCTAATCGTCATGATGAATGATTGATCCTAAGTAGCAAAAAATGGTCACTCCAGAGTTATTAAGCAATAAGTTCATTTCTTTTCAAATTTTTATTATAAGAGAACAAAATAAAATAAAATAAAAAGGATGAATGCTACAGTAACTGCAGCAATATTCACGCAAAAATGTACTCACATCAACTTTTACTGCTATTGTACCATAGTTTGTGTTCTTCCTTTTCTAATTTATTTGATTCCTTTGGTGGCTGAATTAACTCCTAACTAAACCGAAATGACCTTGAAGGAACTAGACTCCACTACTAACTAATTAAGTCACCATCTAAATTTTCAATCAACCCAAAAACCATAGAGTTATTATAAACTCTAAGGAAGACTCAAGGACCAAAAGTACCTTAATTGCAAACCACCTTAATAAATGAAATTAAGGAATATCAGAACCTCGACTCAATCTAATGATTGCAAAAGTGTTGCCTTGATGCACCCCCAATTCTGGCTCTCATCACCTTCTACATACTTTTAGGGCTATACTTCTGAATAATATGTTCATATCCCTGGAAGCTTTCTCGTTGTCCTACTTCTAAAAATGTATAGAGCACGTGTTGAATATACCCCACTCTTTCTTTAGCCTTCCCTTCTGTTATTAATACTTGCCTTCTTTTGATGAATTATTCTGGTCTGTATTTCAACTATTCCTTTCTTCAATCCTGCTAATATGAGGATTTCTTTCCCATCTTCTTCTACTCCTATGTCATACAGAGGTTACCATATTAGTTTTATCAGCTCTCAGATCTTTCTTTAGATTAATTAGTTCTTATACTCGTTGCTTTAAATGTCCCTAACATATCAGTTGACATGTCATTTTGAGCATTCAATGCCACAACATAGTGGATATGTCATTTTTCGATCAATGTACCCAATGTTTGGGTTTAATTTGACATACCTTCCAACATTTATGCCCATTTAGTCCCCCTTCCATGTAGGTCCACATGAGGAGGAACCTAAGACTGCTTGACGTACACTGTCATCCTGGAACCATCACCTTAAAGTTTTGGTGTGAGTGGTTTCTGACAAGATTATTAATTAGTCAGTTTGAGTTCATCTTAAGATTATTTGCACTCCACAAATGTACTCTAGCCCGATGGAGTAGTCCAACTAAGCAATCCTTAAACAAATGTTATATTGTCATGCCCTTAATCACCACAACATTTCATTTTTACAATCACTAATTATATGGCATGTGGTGAACTCTAAAACCTTGGGATGCTCGTTCCAGAAAGAAATGATAAAGTTGCAACAAGATACCATGTACTTAATCACCACATCAGTTCACCTTTGTCATCCCACTCATATGGGACAGGTAGTAAACTATCCGCCCATAAGCATGTTTATAGTCAGTCTGACCTATCCCTTTTATTATGTAATCATTTGGCCTGATCTGTACATACAACTTATATGTCATTGAGGTCCACATTCATGATGTTCCAAAGTCCATTTATGGCTCATCAGCATACGAGCTACTCGCATGTCATATAAACCTCCCTTTTGATAAGCATGGATTTCTGTTCAAACATATAATGAAATCAAACTGAGAATATATAAAGTTGCAGATTTAGCAATGAGATCTAACCTGAGAGCAAGCTTCCTGATACCTGCCAACAGCACAAAGAAGATGTGTCCCTGACAGAGACTTGTCTGTCCTGACCATATTGGCTGCGACCACCTACGCAGGAAAACACTGAAGTCAAACTCACAAGGTAGACAGATATCAAATAATGATTTAGCTTCAAAACAAGATTATTTTGCATTCACAGGAATAATAAAGATACGAACAAAAAGATGATAACTGGGAGTAGGGTCCTTTTGGTTGCTGTTATTTCCCTGTGTAAACTAAGAAATACACTAACGCAATTCCGTATCACCTTCACAGCAAGTTCGTGCAACGATCTTGACACAGCAGAAGAAAGTGCCACTGCACGTAATGCATTTGGGTAAAAGTAAGATCCTTCTGGAGGGGTGGAGAGAAGTAAAGACACAGCAGCTTCTAGATCGCCAACAGAGATGAGCCTGATATGACCAGATAAAACCATTGAAATACAGTTTAATCGTCAACCTGTAATATCATAACAACTTGATGCTACCAAAATCCTTTTTGATGTACTATATAATTAGAAACAATATAAATCAGATATATTTCTTTTCAGGAATCTGCATATGAACTGAAATCTCAAATGCTAGCACCAACATCAAGTAACCACATCACTGCAGGCTGGGCTGGATGGGCCAATGCTGTTTTTTTCCCACATGCACAACACCCGTGAATTATAAACTTGCTATTGCATCTAGGGAAGAAATGAACGTATATTAATTTTATTTGTTTGGAGTGGGTATATCCTGACATGCACAGTGTGAATGTATATTAATTTTATTTGTTTGGAGTGGGTATATCCTGACATGCACACCCTTGTTTATAATGGTAAGAATCTTTATAAGCAGTTTATTTGTAAAAAAATGAATTAAAGGAAGCATTTTCCTTCTTATTATGCCCATACTATGATACTTACTTCCGAGGAATTTATGCCGAACTCATTGGCAAACTTGCACCACTAGTGTAAATCTCATTTTGTAGAGAGGTAAGATAAAAAAAAATTATTCATGATAATTTTTAATGTAATGCAAGGTATAAATTTTCATTTACAAAATTTTCATTGTAAATAAAAATACATAGTTTCAAATATAGGCCGAATCTGATACATATCACAAATACTGTATCGATTTTTGAGGTAACCAACACGGTATTAACCCTATCATATTGCTCAATATGAGAGCCGATATTGCTGATATTGACAAGATACTTACACCGAAAACTATTGGCCCATACCAAAATCGATTCCGGTATCTTAAACCATGTGAAAATGTCTCTTTTTGATGGACTAGCATATATATATATATATGTATATATGTATATATGTATATGTGTGTTGTGTGTGTGTGTGTGTGTGTGTGTGTGTGTGTGTGTGTATATATATATATATATATATATATTACTATAAAAAGCTACAGTTGGAATATGCTAAAGAGATTTCACATGTCAATTTTGCTAATTGGGAATTTTTTCATTGTTATAAAAATTTTAAAAAAATGAAACTTTAAAATAAGACTAATAAATAATTTAAAAAATAATAACTCTCATCTAAAATCGCTGAAACTAAATATTTATCTTTACCTTTTTTATCCTTATTTCAAACTACTAGCTAATCAATTACTCTCTATATTTGATGCTATTCGAACCTAACTACTCTCTGTTTCTCATCTAAACTCTCTCAAACTTAATATTTATCACTATTTCTTCTATATCGTGAAAAATTAATCTTTCTCTCCCCCCCCCCTTCATTTCTAAAATCTCTCAATAAATACTTATCTCTATCTTTACTTGAAACTACTTGCTCACCAATTAGAGTTAAAAACTATTAGATAACATATAGATATATCTAAATTATTCAAAATACTAATAAAAAAAATATATAAAATGGGACAGAAATAGATAAATTTATAATTCTAATTAATGAAGCATTTTTTAAAGAAAAACTCACAATCAAATTGACCAAATTGATTTCAAACCTTTAATGTTTAATTAAGTTTCGAGAAAAAGCTAATAAATTAGTTCATTAGTGTTGTTAACAATTTTTTATTTATAAAGTCAGCAAAAACATTAGCACGTTATTTATACTACTACTAAAGCTGAGTAAATATAAATAAGTCAATGCTATTTCTAACTAAAAAGTTCACAAATTAGCATACAAAAAATATAGACACTAACAATAGAGTAATAATATTTTTGAAAAATCATATAAAATCGTAATTTTATCAATTATCTTTCCTATATCTTCTTTTTTTTGGATAAGCAAATGGTGAATATCAAATTGTACTAATTTTTAAATTTTTATAATTTTTCTAGACAAGCTATCTATCATGCTTGTCATTATCTTATATACCTCTTAGTTTTACTTAAATCACAATATTTGAAAATATATAACATAAATATTTATACTAAATAGTCATGATTATTTGATAGTATTAATCAGCACAAATGAATAAACTTTAATGTTTTATTGTTTTTAACGTGCATAGCACGTGCCCAATATACTAGCTTGCATAAAAGAGGGACTGCGACCTACTATAAGCAATGATATGTCCATGATCATACTCTCTTCCATGAGGATGTATTGGTCAATTAGTTGAGACTTACATCAAGTCCGTTGCATATTGTGTTGTTTCGCATAGAAATCTCAAAGTAAAATCATTTTTTCTGTCTCTTGAATTTTCTTTTCCCAAACATGTTACCTATTTAACTGAAAGTCTCCCTTTTTTCTTCCAAATTTCTTTTTTATTCCTCTTTTCCATTTTTAGGTACTATTTCTGCCTTTTTTCCCCTTATTAATTTCTATCTTTCAAGAACAACGGTTGTAGTCAGGACCTAAATCTAGAACCTCCCATAATCCACCCCAACCTTTTACAATTTTAGCTACACTTCAGGGTTACTATTTTTAGCTAAATAAAACTCACTATTTCTGCATGCATATAAAAGTAGTGAGCCTCTCAATAGGACTGGTAACGACTGTACAGAAGTAAAATTTGCAATGACCTGAAAAAAATAAATAAATAAAACATTTTATCCCAAAAAGTAACAGGTTTAAAAGCAAATCAATTAAAATTCGTTTCTCCCAACTATCTAGCATAACCTCGATGTAAGAAGCTTTTCTCAACGGGTTTGACGAAACATCTGTGGGCTTTTTAAGGCCTCCAATGTTTTGTTCTTGTGCTAGATGAACAAAGGCTTACTCTAGGTTCTTTCTTCTTAGGCTTGATTAAGACCTAGTTAATATGCATATTTAGGATTATTAAACATTAATAACTGGAATTTGACATCCTTTCTTTAACTTAGTGGCATTTTGAGTTTGAATAGAAATGTAGTTCTTGACCTGACAAATATTTCTCTTCTTCTTTTCCATAATTATAGTGCGTGTTTGATGCTTATTCTTTGTACAAGTATCCTAATACCCAGCTCTAAGATCTTGCATGAAATCTGTGTTATAACAAAAGAAATTGTGTCTTGACATGGGTTCGGGAGGCTACTCACTCATGAACACGCTTCTGAATTGCCTCTTCTCCATCCAACCTGTCATGCCAGGGGATTCGCTCATTTGCCATTTGCCATAATTCCTCTTGCTTAAAGGACATCATATTAAGTTGGCCACAATTCTGCAGATAATATCAATATGATTATGCAACATGTAATTGAAGCAGAGATTATTACCATCACCATTTCTTGGTTGTAAAGGTAAAAAATAGGGGGGGTTGTTGGATCATGCAACTTGGGCGACATTTAGGCTTGCCAATAAAGACATGGCCCAATCGTGATCCAACGCTCATAGAATCGGTCGGATCAACAAGCATAGAAGAACTACAGTACATAAATATAAAAATTAACCAGGAACAGAATATAACCATCACAATGTTAAATACCAGTGCATCTTTCTTCCTCTTGTCTGGTACGCATCTTTCCCTTGACGCAATTCTGTTCAGAAGGGATACACGTTCAGCCTCTGAATTTTTTGCTGATTCTGACGTTTCTTGAGTTCGGTTTGCTGATTTATGCACAAAATGGGAAAGCGCATGAGGCAGCTGCAACCAGAATAGGGCTTCTGAAAATTCTCCAAAGATAGCAGCAGCAAAAGCAAACCTTGCTGCAGAACCTTTATACACTATAGAGGCATATAATCTTGCCCTTTCATCATCAAGTATGCAACCTTTGCCCATAAGAGTGAAAGATTGAGTTCAATACATGTGGCAATAATAATATACAGAATCCATTCACGTCCAAACATAGCAGCATACCTTCTCTACGGTAAGGTTCTAAGACCTTTAGAAGTAATTCAGGCACGACAGAATCACCTATCGCAGGAAGAGTTGACTCAATCATATAGCTTCGAAGGTCTCCCGGAGATGCTGGACCAGTTTCAGGTATATGGCTATGTATAACATCCGTATCTGTAAATCCCAAATCAAACCAAGAGGGTTTTACACCCAGTTGCAAGATCATCCGCAATGCCTGCATAGGGTAACAGTAAAACATGAGATCCGATTTATCAACTTCCTTATTCCCATTAATAATTTCACAGTAGAAAGCATGCACATGTAGATTTTAATTGGTGTGTGATTCCACATGTAATTTTACTCATATTGTAACTCAGAGGTGAAACTTTTTATTCCCAGTGGCAAACCATACCATCTTGCATGACCTTACATTGCTTTGACATAAAAAACTATTGACCTAGGTCCCTGTCATCTGGCCTTTTAGATTTTTGCAACAAAAGGCATTCTTCCGCTCACAGCTGACAACATTTAAACTGCTCGGTTAGGAATTTGGGGCCAATTTTAGACGGTTGATATCAGGTTAATAACTGGTCATAAAACTTGTTTCTTTGTTGAGCGTTTATGACTTCGTGCTGTGTTCCACAGTCGACCCAATTATCATAGAAATACCTGGAAAATAATTATGATGATCCATATATACAATAATATAAGACATAAATGCATGTGCTTAACATGCAATTGGGTGATTGTGTCACTTTCTAATGCCACAACTATCAGACTTGTCCCAACTATCAGGCTCGGTTAGGGCACAAGTATACTACAAGACATATTGCTAGCAGAGGGAGATGCTTATCCTTGTGCATTGATATGTCTCCATTTCACTATGTCCGGATCTTGGAAATTGTCATGTTAGACACCATTTTTTGTACTTGAAGGTACGGGTAAGGGAGAGACCAAAATCAAAATGGATTGAGGCAGTAAAGAAAGTCTAAGGTTGTAGTCACTTTAACCCTAAGAATGACCATTTTAGACCAGGAGAAAAGATTCATGCCGCAAGCACCAAATAATTCAGACTAAAGCACTGTTTTTGCGGTTGGTATACACAAGTTGTTCATGTCACTATGCGATAGATGTCCATATAGCCATGTCATATACCCTAAAACATGTGAACAGCAAGTAATCCTGCGTACTATTTCCCATGGGGGAAAATATTTCAAGTGAATCTCTCTAACTTCTAAAGGATAACAAAATAGCAAACTAAAATAAATAAAAGAGGCATGTAAGCGTCCTATAAAAAACAAAATACTTAAGGAATATATGATTCTTACCAAGGCATGCGCAGTGGGGAATAATACAGGTAAACACAATGGCATTGGCCGGAACCTCTCCTTGACAGCCCTTGGCTTGGGGCGTGGACTAGCCCTAGCATCATTATTTCTGAACAGAAAAGAGTGAGAAAATGGTTGATGTTAAGCAGTTAACTTACCAGATAAGTTTAAGAGTCATTAAATCAAGCACCGTAGTTTACAATTCTTTCCTTGATGAAAAACAACATGAAGGTTAAAGGAAAAGGTTATAAGAAGAAGTTACAAGAGTTTCAATATCGGTTTTTTTTTGCCTTTTCAAATAAAACAAGAACCAGCAAAGCGAAAAGAAAAAGAAGAGAGCTAGTTTCTTGCTATTTGGACTGAATCCAGAAACTTGCAAATTATTCAAAACCATTAATAATGTGGGGAAGGATGAAAGAGCATCTACTCAATAATAAGCATCCTTATATTTGGCAGCACTCGAAACTCGTTTTTGTTTTGGATTAATTGAATCATATTTAATGTCTTTTAGTGGTTTGAGGTGTTAATTTAAATAGGTGTTCTCGAGGGAAAAAATGAGGAATGCTGGATAAGTTGTGAAAAGGAAAAGAAAAATAAAGTAAAGAAAGTTTCTCAGTATATAGTATCCTCTCAATAAAGAGGAGATAATGTAATGACTTTATTTATCCACAAAGAACCATAGGTTTCTCTTAGCCATGGACCCTTAACACGGGGAAAGTAGATAAGACCATGATATCATCAACATCATAACTTCATACTAGAACACAGAAGAAATTTCATCCATTAACTCTTAGCATAATTCGCGAAGCATGTAACAACCACAATTTCCCAAATCATGATTCCTAAGATTTAAAAAACTTGGTTCAAACTATATATCAATGAACAATCCCAAAGCTTTATAAATAAATCTGTACAATTTGTCAAAGTACATCATTGACATGTTTAGGAAATTTTCAACCATGGCTGTACAAAAACACCTGGTGGAGCATACAAATAGATGATCCAGCACGATCACCATGTCCTAAAATGGATGTAGATAAAAGATCCTTTGAGCAGTTGGAGACCAGCCATCAAGTGGTCCCTTATCTTACTATTGAAAAATGAATTCATTTTACCATATAGCTTCATGCATGGGTGAGAGGCCTTCAAATTGCATGAGTTTCATCCACAACCATTTTAGGCCATATGCAGATCAAGACGAATGGGTGAGGACCATTGTAAGATCCCTAGCTAGTAATACAGTATTTTCATTTTTCTAAAGTATTTATTTCGAATTGCTGATTATTTTCATTTCATCAACTTGATTTATTATTTTTCTTCCTTGAGATTATTTCTATTATTAATATGGGAATTCTTTTTGAGATAGTAAATGGTAATTTGGATTTTATGTTTGCCACTATTTATTATTGACATTTCTTTTGCTAATTATTATTAATAATATTATTTGTGTTATTATTAATTGTTTATTTAGTTTGATATTCATATTAATAATACTAATCATGGTGATGGTGGCGGTGTTCTCCTTGTTGGGCCTCTCATCTTATTTTTCATTTACCCATTGTCTTGATTACCCACCTACCCGTTGGATTTATAATCCTACCCATTAACCCTATAGCCCAATCATCTATTGGATCTAACCCATTAGCATCATAACCTAACCCAACACCCAACAAGACTCTATATATATAGATACCTATCTTAACCTAAACCTAGGATTAACAAACCCTAATCTAATCTTCTCCCAAATCCAACCTCTTGCAGCCGCAGCACCAGGAGCCATCTCCTCCCCTTGCTGCCGCACACCACACACCATGGCCGTGTACCACCATCGAGATCCCCCTTCTTGCTGCCGCAGATCTCCTCCAGGGCTTCCCCTTTTCCCTTGATGGCCGAGCACCATACCCAAGCCCCTTGGCAGCGCCTCCCCCTTCTCAGGATGGCTGCCACATCTCCACCAAATCCAGACCGGCAACATCCACCAGCAGGCCGGCAACAGCAGATCCAAACCAGCGCCCCTGCCATGCCTCATCCAGCGCACACGGCAGCCACAGCAGCCAGATCCACTGCCCCCATTCCATGGCACACCCTCCTTGGCTGCCTTCTCCTTGCCGCAGCAGCCCAGAACAGCCACAACATCAACAGCAGCACAGCGACCACTACAGCACCTCCAGCCCTGTAGCCTGGCCGTCCAGATCTCCTCCGCGCAGCCCTTGTTGCGCCCCCTGGACAGCAGCACCTCCACGCCAGCGCGAGCAACCACCAGGACAACAGCGAGTAATGTCCAGATCCAGCTGCACGGCCCCTCCGCGCGGTCCAGGCCGTACGCCCCTTGCAAACCAACGCGCCACCGGCGAGCAGCAGATCCAACAGCAGCAAGCAGCAGGCCGCGTGCGCAAGTTCAGGCGAGCGGCAATTCAAGGCCCCTCCGGCGAGCGCGAGACCTCCAACTTGCAGCCAGGCCTTCTCCAGCACCCTGGCTACCCTTCCATGCAGTCCGATAGCGAAGAGCGGCACCACAGCGACCGTAACGGCGACTCGCCCGGCGACGACCAGATTCCCCAATGTGAGTGTCTCTTCCTCCCTCTTTCTTTATTCATTAAGTGATCGTAAATATGTTTTTGTATGCGTTGTAACTTGATGAGTAGAGCATGGATGTAGATTGTCATTTCCCCTTTATCTTATCATGATTGAATGTATAGAGATATGACATGCCTAATCGTGTATCTTTTATGTTGGAGTCCTATGTATACCGTATGGGCGTTTAGATTATTTGTGTAGAATATGCATGTTGGAGTGTATGGAGGTATTGAAGAGAATATAGGGTTGTGTGTAGGAGTATCCCAGATTTTTGTGGCTGACAGAGGCTGATTAGTCGACTAATACCAGTTATTAGTCGACTAATAGCCATGTTAATCGACTAGTGATCTCCCCCTAGTCGACTGATTTAGCGTCCAGGAAACTATTGACTCTCAGTTAATTCCCTGTCAGTCGACTTGTCACCTGGTTAGTCGACTAACAGTAGTTTAGTCGACTTATAAATTGCCCTAGTCGACTAATAGGTGAACCTGGAAGTTGTGTAGCACCTGTATCTCTGTCAGTCGACTGGCCTTACTTTTATAGTCGACTTGCCTTGCCCCTAGTCGACTTGGACTACCTCTTTAGTCGACTAAGAACCCTTCTAGTCGACTACATATTTCCCCTAGTCGACTTCAGTGAGTCTGTCAGCTGTGTATGGTTACCTGATGGATTGTGGACTTCACCCATGAGTTGTGTGTTGGTCACAGATGAATGTATATGATATCGAGGGATGGATACATGATGGAATGACTTGACTTATCATGTTAGAACTTATATGCATGGATTGGATACGTTATCAAGTGTTGGGATCTGATGTTGACCTTAATAGAAATGTGAACCCCTGAGACTTGAGAAACAGATTAGATTGTTAGAATGAGGAAGTTGTGCATGATTATGGATATATGTTGGAATAACAATTATTGAATCAGATTACTAGTTGTGTAATGGAACTTGATGATTATGGAACTATTGGAATATGAGTTGGTTGTAATAACTTTGGATTGACCTGGGACTTATGTTATTTACATTGAATGATGATCAGTAGTTGGACGTGACTTTATTAGCTGAGTATCGAGGACATATCAGATATGACTGGATTAGTTGAGTTGTGACTTAGATTGGTCTTGAGTTGGAGGTTATCCAGAATCTATATTCCTTATAATGGAACCTGACTTGTATTGAGATGAGATTGACATTGTTGGCATTTGGGATTTGTTTAGATGATATATTGATGATGTTGAGTACCAAGAGTAGATAGCCTAGACCATAAGTTATTTGAGGATGATGCCCTTACTTTGATATGATTCAGTATGTGTTGACTTGTTATTCATTTATTGGTGATGATTTAAGTGATGATTCATTCAGATATGGATGTGGACTTGTTATGATGTTAGAGACTGGATTACACCTGTTAACAGAGATTGAGTTATTGTGATAGTGACCTAGTGGATATCAGTGATCTTGTACTCAGAGTTACCGGATAGCAGTTATTAGTTCATTAGTAGATATGTTTATCTTTTTGATGATAACACAAGTGAGAATTTGTTGGATATTAGTGAGCTGAACTTGACTGGTCATGCATGATACCTAACTGATAACTTATTATTCATGTCACTGGGAAATGATTGTTTGACCGTAACTCCGGTACAGTTCTATTGTTCATCGTATACACGGATACTGTTACTGTTACTGTTACTGTTACTGATCATCGTGTATACGATTACTGATTGACTGTTACTGTACTGTTATCGTTACTGTCACTGTATCGTCCCAGTGTTATAGGTGACATGAGTATGGATTGTTTTACTGAAATTAAATAATAAAGTAATTGAACAACTTACACTGGGATTGGGAAATTGATGGAGGAGACAGCGTCTGTATTTTGGGTGGACCTAGGATACAGGTTGCGCAGCCGACTGAGGGTTCCACTACAGGGTTCCTGGGGGATGACTGACATCCCATCTGTACTGTTATTGTTCCACTGTTCATACAGTGAGATTACTGTTACTGTTACTGAGTACCTAGCGGTACGGCCTGGTTCAGCGCCAGGAAACTAAGGCGTGGTCCCGGGTATGTACGGGACCCACCTAAAGCATGGACAATGTCTCCAACCGATCAGTTTCAATAACTTAAGGGCATCGATTGACATGTGTGGTAGGCGTAGTATGGGATGCGTCTATTATATGTGACAATTGGTGTTCGCTGACATAATTAATAATAAACTGTTGATGCTTTGTGACTGACTGTAATCACCTGATTGTATATCACTATGTTAGACTCATGATTATAACCATGACCAGATTATCATGACCAGGACCAGACTTATGACCAGAGTTGGATGCCAACCTAGTGACATGTGATAGATTACACGCCTTGACATTGATTGCATATTTACAGTTGTGCCATTTGTCTGCTACCTGTATTCATGTTTTCATCATGTGTTACTGTTCAGTTATTTATTGTGTTATTTAGTCTTTCTATCTGCAGTTGTTCTTACTATTATATATGCACATGGTTTCTTCTGCACGAGTTGTTTCCCCTTTACACACACACTCATTATGGTCGCGTTCTGACGACCCTGGGTTTGCACGTCCAGCTATTGGACGATTGTTTCTAATGTGCAGGTGTTCGATGAGACGGTACGCTTTGCGAATAGCTGGAGCTTCTTCTTATTCTATTCTGGTACTCTTACCTTTTTAGCTTTCATATTATTTCCTGATTTTTGTCATATCAACTCAGTTCTTATCCCAGTCACCATTCTGGTACTTTTGCATTCATGTTCCTGCTATATTCCTTGATTCTTGTATATCGCATTTAGCCTGTCATTATATTCTTGTTATTTCATGACTCTATCTTTTATCGCTTTCAACTGCCTTATTCTTGTCATTATTCATATGTTATCATGTGTAACTTTATATGTATTATTGCAGTGATCTGGTTTAAATTATAACTTGTTCAGGTTAACTTAGGCTTAGCGTATATACGTGGGGTATTATCCTCGCGTATATACGTCGCCATAACGACCCCGTATCTTTATGATCGGGGCGTTACAGAGTGGTATCAGAGCCTAGGTTTTCGACTTGCGATCTTAAATTTTGACTCTTATTTCGCAAGAGAGACCTAGTTCTTACCGGTAACTTGAATAAGTTATACTTACAATGCAATATACATATACTATTCACATAATAATATTGACTCCATTTGGAAATTGATCGTCCTCCCTTTGGGATTCCATTCTTGATCTGTTGATATCCATGATTCCAACACTTCAGTTAGAGTGATTTGGATGTCCATCTTGATTTCATCCTTCTTTCCTATTCATTTCTTCTGATTCTATATCTTGAGATTGGTTACTCTTGTTGAAGATGGTAGCAGAGATCAGAGCGCGCAGCGGAATAGTGATGTCCCAACGAGACGATGTGGAAGCTTGTTTGTATTCTGTCTTGATTCTTGATTCTTTTATCATTCCCTACCTTATTTGAATTTCGAGGACGAAATTTTTAATAAGGCGGGTAGAGTGTAAGATCCCTAACTGGTAATACAGTATTTTCATTTTTCTAAAGTATTTATTTCGAATTGCTGATTATTTTCATTTCATCAACTTGATTTATTATTTTTCTTCCTTGAGATTATTTCTATTATTAATATGGGAATTCTTTTTGAGATAGTAAATGGTAATTTGGATTTTATGTTTGCTACTATTTATTATTGACATTTCTTTTGCTAATTATTATTAATAATATTATTTGTGTTATTATTAATTGTTTATTTAGTTTGATATTCGTATTAATACTAATACTAATCATGGTGATGGTGGCGGTGTTCTCCTTGTTGGGCCTCTCATCTTATTTTTCATTTACCCATTGTCTTGATTACCCACCTACCCGTTGGATTTATAATCCTACCCATTAACCCTATAGCCCAATCATCTATTGGATCTAACCCATTAGCATCATAACCTAACCCAACACCCAACAAGACTCTATATATATAGATACCTATCTTAACCTAAACCTAGGATTAACAAACCCTAATCTAATCTTCTCCCAAATCCAACCTCTTGCAGCCGCAGCACCAGGAGCCATCTCCTCCCCTTGCTGCCGCACACCCCACACCATGGCCGTGTACCACCAGCGAGATCCCCCTTCTTGCTGCCGCAGATCTCCTCCAGGCTTCCCCTTTTCCCTTGATGGCCGAGCACCATACCCAAGCCCCTTGGCAGCGCCTCCCCCTTCTCTGGATGGCTGCCACATCTCCACCAAATCCAGGCCGGCAACATCCACCAGCAGGCCGGCAACAGCAGATCCAAACCAGCGCCCCTGCCATGCCTCATCCAGCGCACACGGCAGCCACAGCAGCCAGATCCAGCCGCTGCCCCCATTCCATGGCACACCCTCCTTGGCTGCCTTCTCCTTGCCGCAGCAGCCCAGAACAGCCACAACATCAACAGCAGCACAACGACCACTACAGCACCTCCAGCCCTGTAGCCTGGCCGTCCAGATCTCCTCCGCGCAGCCCTTGTTGCGCCCCCTGGGCAGCAGCACCTCCACGCCAGCGCGAGCAACCACCAGGACAGCAGCGAGTAATGTCCAGATCCAGCTGCACGGCCCCTCCGCGCGGTCCAGGCCGCACGCCCCTTGCAGACCAACGCGCCACCAGCGAGCAGCAGATCCAACAGCAGCAAGCAGCAGGCCGCGTGCGCAAGTTCAGGCGAGCGGCAATTCAAGGCCCCTCCGGCGAGCGCGAGACCTCCAACTTGCAGCCAGGCCTTCTCCAGCACCCTGGCTACCCTTCCATGCAGTCCGATAGCGAAGAGCGGCACCACAGCGACCGTAACGGCGACTCGCCCGGCGACGACCAGATTCCCCAATGTGAGTGTCTCTTCCTCCCTCTCTCTTTATTCATTAAGTGATCGTAAATATGTTTTTGTATGCGTTGTAACTTGATGAGTAGAGCATGGATGTAGATTGTCATTTCCCCTTTATCTTATCATGATTGAATGTATAGAGATATGACATGCCTAATTGTGTATCTTTTATGTTGGAGTCCTATGTATACCGTATGGGCGTTTAGATTATTTGTGTAGAATATGCATGTTGGAGTGTATGGAGGTATTGAAGAGAATATAGGGTTGTGTGTAGGAGTATCCCAGATTTTTGTGGCTGACAGAGGCTGATTAGTCGACTAATACCAGTTATTAGTCGACTAATAGCCATGTTAGTCGACTAGTGATCTCCCCCTAGTCGACTGATTTAGCGTCCAGGAAACTATTGACTCTCTGTTAATTCCCTGTCAGTCGACTTGTCACCTGGTTAGTCGACTAACAGTAGTTAGTAGTCGACTTATAAATTGCCCTAGTCGACTAATAGGTGAACCTGGAAGTTGTGTAGCACCTGTATCTCTGTCAGTCGACTGGCCTTACTTTTATAGTCGACTTGCTTGCCCCTAGTCGACTTGGACTACCTCTTTAGTCGACTAAGAACCCTTCTAGTCGACTACATATTTCCCTAGTCGACTTCAGTGAGTCTGTCAGCTGTGTATGGTTACCTGATGGATTGTGGACTTCACCCATGAGTTGTGTGTTGGTCACAATGAATGTATATGATATCGAGGGATGGATACATGATGGAATGACTTGACTTATCATGTTAGAACTTATATGCATGGATTGGATACGTTGTCAAGTGTTGGGATCTGATGTTGACCTTAATAGAAATGTGAACCCCTGAGACTTGAGAAACAGATTAGATTGTTAGAATGAGGAAGTTGTGCATGATTATGGATATATGTTGGAATAACAATTATTGAATCAGATTACTAGTTGTGTAATGGAACTTGATGATTATGGAACTATTGGAATATGAGTTGGTTGTAATAACTTTGGATTGACCTGGGACTTATGTTATTTACATTGAATGATGATCAGTAGTTGGACGTGACTTTATTAGCTGAGTATCGAGGACATATCAGATATGACTGGATTAGTTGAGTTGTGACTTAGATTGGTCTTGAGTTGGAGGTTATCCAGAATCTATATTCCTTATAATGGAACCTGACTTGTATTGAGATGAGATTGACATTGTTGGCATTTGGGATTTGTTTAGATGATATATTGATGATGTTGAGTACCAAGAGTAGATAGTCTAGACCATAAGTTATTTGAGGATGATGCCCTTACTTTGATATGATTCAGTATGTGTTGACTTGTTATTCATTTATTGGTGATGATTTAAGTGATGATTCATTCAGATATGGATGTGGACTTGTTATGATGTTAGAGACTGGATTACACCTGTTAACAGAGATTGAGTTATTGTGATAGTGACCTAGTGGATATCAGTGATCTTGTACTCAGAGTTACCGGATAGCAGTTATTAGTTCATTAGTAGATATGTTTATCTTTTTGATGATAACACAAGTGAGAATTTGTTGGATATAGTGAGCTGAACTTGACTGGTCATGCATGATACCTAACTGATAACTTATTATTCATGTCACTGGGAAATGATTGTTTGACCGTAACTTCGGTACAGTTCTATTGTTCATCGTATACACGGATACTGTTACTGTTACTGTTACTGTTACTGATCATCGTGTATACGATTACTGATTGACTGTTACTGTACTGTTATCGTTACTGTCACTGTATCGTCCCAGTGTTATAGGTGACATGAGTATGGATTGTTTTACTGAAATTAAATAATAAAGTAATTGAACAACTTACACTGGGATGGGGAAAATTGATGGAGGAGACAGCGTCTGTATTTTGGGTGGACCTAGGATACAGGTTGCGCAGCCGACTGAGGGTTCCACTGCAGGGTTCCTGGGGGATGACTGACATCCCATCTGTACTGTTATTGTTCCACTGTTCATACAGTGAGATTACTGTTACTGTTACTGAGTACCTAGCGGTACGGCCTGGTTCAGCGCCAGGAAACTAAGGCCGTGGTCCCGGGTATGTACGGGACCCACCTAAAGCATGGACAATGTCTCCAACCGATCAGTTTCAATAACTTAAGGGCATCGATTGACATGTGTGGTAGGCGTAGTATGGGATGCGTCTATTATATGTGACAATTGGTGTTCGCTGACATAATTAATAATAAACTTTTGATGCTTTGTGACTGACTGTAATCACCTGATTGTATATCACTATGTTAGACTCATGATTATAACCATGACCAGATTATCATGACCAGGACCAGACTTATGACCAGAGTTGGATGCCAACCTAGTGACATGTGATAGATTACACGCCTTGACATTGATTGCATATTTACAGTTGTGCCATTTGTCTGCTACCTGTATTCATGTTTTCATCATATGTGTTACTGTTCAGTTATTTATTGTGTTATTTAGTCTTTCTATCTGCAGTTGTTCTTACTATTATATATGCACATGGTTTCTTCTGCACGAGCTGTTTCCCCTTTACACACACACTCATTATGTCGCGTTCTGACGACCCTGGATTTGCACGTCCAGCTATTGGACGATTGTTTCTAATGTGCAGGTGTTCGATGAGACGGTACGCTTTGCGAATAGCTGGAGCTTCTTCTTATTCTATTCTGGTACGCTTACCTTTTTAGCTTTCATATTATTTCCTGATTTTTGTCATATCAACTCAGTTTTTATCCCAGTCACCATTCTGGTACTTTTGCATTCATGTTCCTGCTATATTCCTTGATTCTTGTATATCGCATTTAGCCTGTCATTATATTCTTGTTATTTCATGACTCTATCTTTTATCGCTTTCAACTGTCTTATTCTTGTCATTATTCATATGTTATCATGTGTAGTCTTATATGTATTATTGCAGTTATCTGGTTTAAATTATAACTTGTTCAGGTTAACTTAGGCTTAGCGTATATACGTGGGGTATTATCCTCGCGTATATACGTCGCCATAACGACCACGTATCTTTAGGATCGGGGCGTTACAACCATCTATGTAGCATGAACACTCCTATCATGAAGCCGTGTCGTATCCGAAATGTGTCGGACACGTGTATCCGACACGCCTGTCATGTATATTTTTAAAAATTTGTTGTGTGTCGGCGTGTCGTGTCCATTTCAATGTTGTCGTGTCCATGCAACATAGAGGACCATTCATTCATGTTCTACCATGGACTTTAGAACTGCCCTGGAAGACAATTTCATGGACATTGTAGATCATCCGTGGGCTTTAGGATCACCGTAGTAGGTAATTTCATGGATGCTGAAGATCATCCATTAGTGTTATCCACCATATGCTTTTGGACGGCCATGCTAGGAATTTTTCTACCATGACGGGGCATATCAAGAAATTCTCTCTCATAAGCACATGCACAGAGATTGATAGAACTACTGGCATTTCATTTAAAATAAAGTTCAAGCAGTCAGTAAGGCACCATGAAATAAAATAATCGGAAATAACATACATATTAACCTCGATAAGACGAACACTACTGTCGGCTCCAGCAATGCATAATACAAGTGGTTCATTTTTATTTGTTCGCAGTGGCAACCAATCAAGTTCCAACACAAGAGTACCCGGAGACTGTGGCTGCAGGATGGCATTAGCTAATGGATCTGTTGTATCCTGCAAATTAACAAATCCAAGGCTTGTTTACCAATATTAAACAAATGGACTCACCTTCAATCAATAAAGAGAATTATTTTGACCTAACAATACATGTGTTATTGTTTATATATGATAGATCAAACAGTATCTCCACCCAACCATTGAAAGTCAGCCAACTTCATAAAAAAACCCATTGTCCAATCAATTTCGCATAAAATTCAGTGAATAAAAGAAAAAGGAAAACTTTGCATCCTTGAAAAATGGTTTGGGTTAATAGCCAATAACATGTATCATCAAATGATATTTCCTGCATTTACTAGTTTTGCATTAACCTCATAAAAACCCGCATGTGACGATCAATGGTGGATAACAATCATTACAATTTACACTGGTATCTAAAATCACACAGGGATTCCTTCAGTATTTTAAAATATCATTACTTCAAGTATAATAGTTCAAAATTCAGCATGCAAATATTAGTTTACTGGGACTCTGTCTGCCACAAGTATTATGTCACTTTAGGTGGTACAAGAGATGTGAGGGACTGTTTTAAAAGTTGACTGAATCAAGGTTTGAATTTAAGGAACAAGAAGATCCATCTACAGTGAGTCCGTGTTCTTGATATGAAAATTTCCAATGTATACATTAAAATAATCGAATGTCATGATCTTAAAATATGGTGTAGTTAAGCCTTAGACTGGGAAGAAGGGGGGAAGGACTAGAAAGATATAGCTAATAGGCAAAAGATTTGAAAATAGAGTAAAAATGCCTAGCAGTTGTTCCTATACGTGTTATAAAATGCAGTTTCATTATTCATGAGGTTTAGCACTGCATATCGTATAACACTGTTCTAAAAATCGGATTAATCGGTCGATTAATCTGCAGATTAATCCTATTCGGTGATAACCGGCTTAATATTACAATAATCGCTCTGATTATACGCTCGGGCGATTAATCGGGTCCAAAACGATTAATCCCCCCCCGATTAACCATTTAGGTATTTCATATGTTTTATTTAAAAACTTCACTTTGTGTGCGTTGGATCGTTAAGTAGTTTGTGTTGTAATGTTGATGATTTGATAATGATCTTTTATTAAATAGTAGATGAATTGTTATTTATTAAATAGTAGATAAATTATGATATTTTATTATTGTATATTTTGATAAAGTGACTTATGTTTTATTATTTTTTATTACTTTTCAAATTAACTTATTTAGCAATCTTTCTCCATTATTCTTTAAAGTTCATTATTTTGATTGATAAATTGACTAATTTTTTTATTTATCTTATTTTGCAAGTAAGTTCTTTGATTCATATTTTTGTTGCAAAATTTGAAATCTTGGATTACTAATGTGAAGAGATAAGTTCTTTTACTTCTTTTTTACTATTTATTCATATTGTCTTGTTCATCATATCATTGTTTATAACTTCACATCTAGATATTGTCTTGTATAATATTTAAGTATTTTCAACAATTAACTGTATATATTCATATGTAGTTGTGTATAGATATAATTAAATATATTAAAATTTTCAAAAACGATTAATCCCCGATTAATCTCCGATTAATCCGATTAATCATTATTCAGTGTTGGACCGCACGAATAATGAAACCGATTTTTAGAACATTGGCGTGTAATCATTTCATACGTCAATTATGTGGAATTATATGAAAATGAAAGTTTTCAATATACATAATTATATCTATAGGCAAAAATATATACATTAAAATACACACAACAATATGAAATTATGAATATACAAACCATAATAAACATAAAACAACAACATAACATAAATAAATAGTAAAAAAAAGAATTTAGAGAACTTATCTCTTCGCATTAGATATCCAGAAGGAGGGGGGGCAAATGGGGGGCCACAAGCCCCAACACTAATTTCCTAACCATAGCTTTATAAGTAACAGGTTTGTGAGTCGAATCCATTTGATTAGCTAAAACCGCAAACCCAACCCGAATTTCTGATCCGTTTATTCACCCGATTATCCGGATATGCGGGTGCATAACCTACATAGGCCTGAATAAGCATGCCAACCACATAACACCTTCTCTGTGTGGTCTTACCCTCTAATAGGCATATGCGTCAGCATTCCCTAATATCTAGAACACTGGTTCCTACAGCGCAACCACCCCCCCACCCCACCCCCCAAAAAAACATCTGATTGCATGTTTATGTTTATCTGGGCCTGGAACTTAGCTGCAATGCATTATTGTTACAGATCAACACCATGCAACGTGACAAACAAATTGACACACTAACTTCATCACATATGGATCAAAGGTAGGAGTCCACTTCAAAATAAAGTACGAACATCACCACGTTCCAGCGAGGAATAAAACTTGGACACATAGATAAAGCTTTTGCAAAGATGTCCAGAAATGATCCTGAAAACAAATGCACAAAGTAACATTTTCTTTTTTCATTTTTTTTTTGGGATGATGTAAACAGTCAACCAAACATAATTAAATCCTCCATTAAAAGGAGATTATTAGTTATGTGACTTGCCAGGTCAACGGTACAGCAAAACCTATGAAAGAAAAAAGTTTATCTTCCATGGCAGCAACAGACTGAGGCGTTACTAGTGTCCTGCACATAAATCAGCCATCATGCTGGAACTTGCCACTTTCTTTCCAACTTCCCTAAGATAAAACAGCCACACAACCGTGTAAGCCTATAAATTATAGATCTCAGCAAATGCTTAAATTGAATTTGAAACTGTTAAAGTCATTTTCGCATGTGCATTGTAATCAGACTTGTCTCTCCTTTTTAATGGTGTTGAATTGATCATAGACATTAAGCAAGGTATCAGCTACACAAAGATGACTGTATACAGTAACAGGGACACAAATTCTTGTGATAATCAGTTGTAGCGATTTTTCACTAACATCTACAAGATCCTCTTGGTGCCATTTACCTTTTTGTGGGATCCAGTTCTTAATGAGATTAGCGATGAGGTCTTTGTTATTGCATAGCCAGATTGACCACAGAAAACATCTGGACGAGAGTGAGGTTTAACTTACATGTAGAAGTACATCGGCTCACCTGACCATTTTTGATAAGATCAAACCAGCTATAGCAAACATGGCCAAGAAATGCATTCTCCGCTCACACCACACAGTTATTGGTGGCCACCATTAGATCATATTTTGCACTAAATCATGTGTCCTTTCTCTTCCTAGAAGAGAGGGAAAATGGTGGATACATGACAAAAGAACACCCCGACTTATACAACGGAGGGGCAAAAAGTCAATAGTCAGTGAAGTGTTGGAAACATTGATCGAAAAATGGCAGATGGTAATTGAAAACCCCGTCCCATATTTCGAAAGCTAGAGCAAGTGTTTAGCTGAGGTAAAAGGAGATTCATATTTCTTTCCTTAAAAGAGACATGTACATGAAAAGAGGTTTCTCATATATTTAGATGGACTGGTTCTCATACTATAATTGAACCATTTGGACCACATGTAAGTTACTTGGACCTTCTTTATTCATATAGAAAATGACTAGCTATCAGATAATAGAACTTTTCACTAAGATCAGTATTTTATGTGCATCTTCTCAGACCAGTTCCATCCGCTTAACAGGGACGGGGAAGGTAGCAACACTAGTTTGTTTCTTTAAGTATTATCATTCACTAAGACCAAGCCACACCAGATAATGATATCCACCAAAAATCTAATCTTTTATCTTCCATCATCAACCACCCTTCTTGCGCAGGTTTCTACCCCTCGGGCATCCAAAGCTTTTCTTCACTTCATCCAAGTACCCAAAGGCAAATATATGCTTTGATAATGGAAGTATATACTTGGTTTTTCCATTCATATAATATTTCATTTATGTTGCCTATTTGTCTTTTTCCTTCTCTTTTGTTCTATAATACTGTGTCAATCTGGAATTTGCAGCGGGATGAAAATTTTCATTGCCAATAAATAACTGATTATAAGATTTTGAACCCAACGGTGGAAGTATATTCTTTTCCACTCCTTTATTGTGTTTGTTCTTAGGACAAAAACTAGAAAAAAAATTACACTATATAGAAGTTCCAACTTGCCATATCCTATAAGTTGCCAAGCCTTTCCCACAAAACAAATCCATTAGTGGGTTAAGGTGCTTACCGCCTAAGATCTAGCAATCATTAACATCAACAAGTCCATCAGACAGTTTCTCGAGTAAAGATTCTTTACACTTTGCATATTCAATTCTATATGAAGGTGGGTAAAATCATTTACTTTTAACATTTTCGGTCATTATATTTCTACAATATCACTCCACGGATTACTATTATGGACATGTCAGAACGACACTCAAATGGAGTATGATCAATAAATGCCGGTGAAACGGACCTACTTGATGAAAGAATTTTCAACTCAACATCTATCAGACCATGAGACAGTTCACTCTAGGAGTTTCCAAGCAAAGTCCCTGGCAATTATTTTATAACATAGGTAGACTTATTTTGTTTGTAGAAGTTGGGGACTAGAAAGAAATCCTATAAGTCACTATATATGAATATCATAAAGAAATGCACTCCTCGCACCAAATGGTACAAAAACAAACTTAGAAGGGCTGCAGCCAAGCCTATCACAGATGGAATCCATCTATAGTCAACAACACACCTTCCATGGAGAAGAAATATTCATCGTTACGTGGTATGCTCATGGAGAACTTTATCTTTTATCCCCTTGTGTTGCTTTCTCTAACACTTATGTGAAGGATTCAGAATGTGATTTTAATGAGTAACAATAGAAGATAGGCAATGAAGACGCCAGCTAACTCAATAAATGCAGGTAAAATACAGATATGATATGCCATAAATCACTTGTTTCTGTTTCTCATGGCACTCAAGAAGAGAAAATTCATCACCTATTGGTTCACAAGATAATTATGAAATCAACAAGGTAGTAGTTCTCTTTCACTGTACATACACTCGGGAAGGTATGCTTTTCAAGCTCATCAACACTTTTAGAGTGTTGTCATCCTGACTCATCCATTCATATCATCATCTAAAGAACAATTTTCCAAGGACTGAGCAGAAACTAAAATGAAAGACTATCATATATGATATATGCGCTACCAAATCATGCCTTGATCAGGAATAACAGCATTTATAGCCATATCTATTTATGGGAATATACCCAAGAAAGGTATATCTGACTTTTGATGCGTCAAGGACATAGCTGATGGGAAACGTGAACGCGTCTTAATCTCGGGATAGAACAGGAACAAACATGCCATTGAATGGAAAAATAAAATACTGAAGGTGGCTTATATCGACTTGGAAGTGAATAATAGCATTGCATTGGATGCAGCTGAGGAGATTATCTCTTAATAAGAGATGTCTATAAACTTCAACTGGGATCCAAATCATTGTTTCCAGCAATAGTAGCAATAACCCCATGTCCAACACGGGCTAGTATCCTAAGTCACTGGAGTAGGAATTACAGCACATTCATGATGTTCTCATTTGCCCTATCAAGCAGGCCAAGATCCTACAAAGGAGCACTTACCTAAAGGGAATACTTTTAAGTATGTTTCTCCCAGAATCCATTATAAATGGTATTCCATGAAGGGGAAAAACAACAATGGTGAAAATTGACATGTGACATCTCCAACCTGACAGGCAAAGTATTCCTTAGAAACCGATCAGAGAAAGCTTATCATGCCTTGAAATAAAGCCATCAGAATAGCACAAGTGACAATGATGTACTAGTGAGACACGTTTTTCCAGTACTTTTAACCCACGCGAAGCTCTAGGAACAGAAGCCAACTTACGTATTATAGGGATCAATATGCAAATATAAATTTGACAGGGATTGATATGCAACTGAGAAGGGGAAGCAAAAAATCCTTCTACAGGTTCTGTAAGCAAGTTCTGCTAAATGCTTTAGATATACAAATGAATATCTAATTATCATCAGTAAAGCACATATGCCTCCATAACAGGTTCCCACTAGCAAAAATGTGTTAATACAAAATGACATAAATATTTCACTTTTCTAAAGCATTAATTTGTATGAATCAAAGTAGAGGTTCTAATTACGTGATTGTAGAATTGATAAAACAGCTGCCTATTTATACTTCAAAAAAAAATGCTTAGTACAGATGGTCATATATATTTCACTTTTCTAAAGCATTAGTTCGTAAGAATCAAAGGAGGTCCCTAATCAAGTCATTGTAGAATTGATAAAACTTCTACCTATTTTGTACTTACAAGATCAAAAATTGAGAAGGTATTATCATAGAAAAGTACAGCAATTCGCCCTCTGCTGCGATCTCCAGGAACAACAGGAGAGAATTTAATTCTCCTAATTCCTTCTTTATGAGTATTAAATTGTGAAGAAAAGCCTGTCGTTACATCCCACCAACGTATGTTACCTGACCTATCCCCCATGACCTGCGGAAGATCAATAACAAGTTGTGACCACATAATTCAAAGATTGGGCTTTGCTAGAACTATGTATTTCTGCAGCAAGACTTAAACACATCATACGTACAACATGTGGAAGGCGATATGCCATAGCAGTAACTAATCCGTCTGAAGATACAAATGAAGACGAAGGCCATTTTGGTCTGAGGACAAGGAAAAGCGACATTAAATGGATACAAGCCAAAGCTACATGAGAACTAACAGAATCAAACAACTTAAAGGTGATACTGAGTCCTTCACATCTGCAGTGCTCTCATATGATAAGAGTAATACAACAGTAAACCATGAAAATGCCAGTTTTTTCATTCACAACAATTAAACTCGGTAAATAGTTGATGCTGACATCCAGCGCCGAGGAAGACAAAAGCACGCCAGTCCACTTTGATTAATGCAGTGAAGAATATTTTTCTCTTCTTTTATTTTTTGGTTTTTTTTAGTGAATTGTAATCCAACTTGAATTGGGAAACTTAGTTTTTTTTTTAGTATTAGTTTTAGTCTCACATGGGATAGAATTAGGAATCACAATTTTGTAAAAGCCTATAAATAGGCTTTTGTATTAGCTATTGAATCAATGGGAGAGTTTTGGGAAAATTTGTTTATGTGAGATTTTCCTATCTCAAACCTGTTTAGGAATTCTCCTAATTTTATTTCTCTTAAAACTCTAACCCTAATATTTTTTTTCTCTCTCCCCCGCAAAAATACCCCCCCCCCCCCCCCCCGGTTTTCCCTCTATATCTCTCCCTTCCACAATGAACCCACTCCGCCGCCGCTCCCTGCCCCAACAGCCTTTCCCTCTCTCTCCTCCCCACAGCCACAAACCCAACTCCTCTCTCCCTATAATCCAAGCAACAACAAACCACATCTTCTTCTCGTCCCTCTTTTCCAACATCAAACTCACACACTACCCTCTTCCTCTTTCTGTTCTCGACGATGACAAACGTCGTCAACGCCTATCCTCTCCTTCTCCTTCCACGTGTTTCCTTCCTCGTCGTCGTTGTTCACCACCAATCAACGCCAGCAACCACCCGGCAGCGATCCATCACCATCTCCCTCTTGTTGTTCTTTGCTGCCAAGGCCCACGCAACCTCGCCGACCACCATCGCCCGCTCTTCCTCCTCCCAACCTAGCCGTTGCTGCCGCTGGCCTAGTCACTGCAGTCCTGCCAAACTTCCACGCTCGCGACCTCTTCCCTATCGTCGATGTTGTTGAACTTGACAGTTTGGGTCATAATGGGCCCGACCAGATCAACCCGATCCATTTCAAACTTGAAAATAGAAACAACCTAATGCAGCAACCTCCACGACCCAGATCCGATTTTGCTACAAGTCCACAGATCCAAACCCGAAATCCACAAACAAAAGAAAGAGAACGGGTTTAAGTTGTAATCTGCGAAGGAGATTTGACCCGCCGTGAACATTAATGGGTTCATAAATCAAACCCGTTAGTGTGCCGTCTTCGTTCTCAGGTTGCAACTTTCACATCCGGCGTCCTATTCAAAAGTTCTTCGAGTATTATGATCGTGACGACAAGAGCTTTGCATTGATATCCATACATATCACTGAGATCCCTGTGATTCTCAGTAGGTAATTTCTTAACCCCGGTCATTATTTGTGAGTTGATATCCGCCTCTATTACTTTATTGATTTAAATTGTTGTCATAAATAGTGAGATCGTGAGATTCTGATCCCTGTAGTTGCTAGTCCTTTACATTACATTTATAACTGTGCCATCATAATTTAGGATTTGCATTTAATTTATTGATATTAGATCGATACAACTGTGATTGCATCATGATGTTAAAATCATCCGCTTGTATATAGTTTTAATTATTTATCCTACCCAAAATCGTTCAGTTGGTGAAACGTAACAAAGTTTTGTTCTGTCCCTGATTTCTGCCTCATACAAGCATCATGTTTCACATCAATTGACATCAGAACACGATTAGGTAGAATTTACATCATGTAGGCATTTGTTAGGAAATTTTACTGTTTTCTGGCATTAAAAAATTGCATTTAGATTTAAAAAAAAATCTAGTTTAGATTTGTATTTTTCATCTTCATTTAGGTTTGTGTGGTGCATGCCTACCCATAGTGGTAACCCCTATCTTCTACGAGAGTAGTAAAATTTCTCTCACTTCTATGGAGTCCCAACCTACACTAACGCTTGCCGACATAATGGCTCAGCTTATTGCTCTAACTCAGACTCTAAGAGAGGTGCGCAAAAGACCAACATGTTGATCACGAGAAATTGACCAAGTTAGAGGCTACATGAGAACCACCCAAAAATGAAAAACCCCAGTGCCACCCAATGAAAGCCGTAAACGCACCTAATCTTGATGACCAATACTGGAAGAGCACCAAGTTGGATCTTCACACTTTGATTGACATCATGAACCATAAATTTTTCCTAGACTGCTACAACAAGCCGATAAGTACTTCACATGGTATTCCCTTACGAGCCTAGGAAAGTTAAGTTTGTTGTCATGAAATTGACAGGCCAAGCCAGCCAATGCTGGACTAATGTGGAATAGATGAGAGCATCCCGACGTCAGGAGCGTATAGAGACTTGGTCTGCCATGAAGGACAAGCTTAAGGACAAATACGTGTCAGATCCTACTTCGATTATCTTCTTGACGACTGGCACCGATTCACCCAAGACACTAAGTCAGTCAAGAACTATGTGGCCCAATTGATGAGTTCATTCATTCACAGCACCTTCGGCACAAAAAGTAGCACTCAAATCTTTTCCCGATTTAGGGATGGTCTTAGAGAATACTACAAACATAATTGTTAGCTCGAGGAGTACCAAACTTGAGAAAGCCTATGTGTTAGTCCAAAATCAAGATTTTGTTAGGACTAATCATAACTTCAAGAGTCATGATTATTATAGACTCGATATGTAGACCTTCCCCATCTCCCAACCCAAAAGTCTAGTACCCAAACCCCTTCACCTAGGAATGACATCAAGGGCAAAAGTTATGAATGGAACAACAAAAGCAAGGACTCTGAGTACCCAAAATCAAATCCACAATCAAGTGCTACAAATGCTAAGGTTATGGATACTTAGTTATCATTGTCCTAGTCTCGTCAGAATCACCATAATAGATAGAACATCCATCGAAGTCACTGAATCAGACTCTGAAGAGTACATTTATGTCCCAGGAGATGTTGAAACTGACGAAGAGACAAGTGATGATGTCGGTCCCAATTGTATTAATCAACGTCATCAACTTACTTGTCTGTTGTTAGATATG